>JAHIAM010001294.1:0-32505 GCA_021605205.1 Aegilops longissima | reverse complement strand
CGGAAGAATTGAAAGAGTTGAATGAAAAAACCGGAGAAGAAAATGACAACTTGTAGAATGGAATTGAAAGATCTTTAGAAGAAGGATTGAGCGAGTTGTTGAGAAAATCAACAACGAAAGAATAAACTTGTTGAACTTATGGATAACATCTCAAGATCATAAGGTGATAACCGGCCAGAAATTGAAATGATTGGATAGCTTAGAAGAAGCGAAGAAATGCAAAAACTCCACTTCAAAAGAATCACGAAGAATTAATTGCACTTTGATATGCAAGAAGAAAAGATACTTGAATTCCTCCAACAAGAATCTTCTTTGAACTCTTGAAGAATGAATTAAATCATGAAGAACCACCATGAAGAACTCCGGTAACAAAGGATGATGAGATAGAATGAAGGAATAAAGAATAAGATGAGCCTTGTGATGACTTAGATGGAGCCTCGAAGCGAGATGGCCAAGTAAACTTTGAACTCAGGAAAGAAAAGATGAAAACACTTGGAACTAGAATTTATTCATCAAGAACAAACTCGAAGAAAAGATTAATCACTTGGATGAAATAACAATAAGATTTATTGTATGCTTATCCTTCATCAAATTAAATTGATGACAAGCAATGGATTTTACATAATACTTATTCTTCTTGAAAAGAGATTGAAAGTGACATATCGCAAACTTGGGAAGGACTTCATGAATCACCGGTAGGATTGGAAAGAGCGAATGAAGTAAAATGATAATCAAGGAAAAAGAATCTTGAGCGAAACCAAGTAAAATTTGAAATGGTGATGAAAGAGAATGAATCACGGGTAGAATTAGAGAAGCACAAGGAGATGCTTGAGGGAATTAAAATGCAAGAGAACAAAAGATCATGGCGATAGAAGAATACTTGAAAGAAGCACCGGAAGAATATTGAGGAGCGAGCGAAGGGAGCACGAATATGGAATAATTGAAGAACGAATTTGAAAAACTTAGAGATGGAGAGATATTAGAAAAGATGGCCTCCGGATGATCGAAGCGAAAGCAAAACCTGAAATACTCGGGATGGATGAAAAGATTGCACTGGCTGGAAACAAGCTGGATAGGATAACATCAAGCTAGCCATGAATCTTACAGGAGAGCGGATGAGATTTAGGAAAACTCTACTCGGTCTTCAAATGACAGCGAGCTACATACAAAATTACTTTGGGATACTCCGGGAGAATGAAAGCGAAGAGGTTGAGCGAACAATGAAATGATTTGAAATCGATCTTGAAAAGGCATCTGATTGATGAAATTCATTCTTCGTCAAACTCGAAAAGAATTGAGAATAGCTCGGGAAATTAGAAGAGTCGGGTAAGATCACGGGAAAAAGCACGTGGGTTAGGGCCTTGAAAAAAAACAGCGTTGGAAAAGATTGTCAAATGAGAAATGATGCGCCGCGAGTTGAAAGATTTGAATGAGGTGACAACCTCGAATTAATTGGATGCAAACCGAATCTCACGATATCTCTGGAACTCGGAATGATAAAGCTGGCGAGAAATGAGCGAGCAAAGAAGACACTTGATCCGAGGAAAAGAATGTGATCAACCCGAAAAACTTGAATTGAATCACACGGAAAAGAAAAAGAGATGAAGAATGACGAGCGAGATGAGAATTCACGGTTGAAATGATTGAGGAAAGGCGAAAGAGACTCCATCTGAATAAGAAATCTATGGTCGGAAGAAACTTCGAACTCAGGGAATAAAAGGGGTGGGAGGCGGGAAAAACAAAGAACAACTCGGGAAGAAAGTGAATATCTTGAAGAAAACACGGTTAGAAATCATTGGAGGACGAGAAAGCAAAGACTTATGCGAGTAGGATGGATACTCAATTACGGACTCCGGTTAGAGAGGAAGGGAGGGCGGGTGGGAAAAACAAGGACAACCGGACAAGGAAAAACAACAGCGTCGGAGGAAGGCGAGGTTGAACTCAAAGATGAAGAAACAAAGAGTCAACTTGGCGAAATGTACCGGATGAAAAGTGCGAAGAACAACGATCGAAAAACCAACTGCGTGATCCTAAAGAAAAAATTTGAAAGGGAAGAGGTAGTTCAAAACACCTCGTCAAGATTCCTCACGGAGGCTGACGAAGGGGCAGAGGGTAGTAAAGAATTCCTACTCTCGATATAACTAGACTCCAAAATAGTTTTCTTCTAGACTAACAGCGACGAACTTCACGATCGATCAAGGGGCTCCTAGAGATCGATCGAGGCTCACGATACCAACTTATCACGCCCAATATGGACCCTATCCAAAAGGAACTCGAAGGTCCCACAAGGATAGACCCGCATATTGAAACACTTTTGCAAGGTGGATATCATTACATCAACATTACATAATAGTGGGGATACATACATAAGGCACAAATGCCACAGAATACATCAACATCATACATGAGATCAACATCCGAGCTACTCGGATGAAACATAACGAGAAACTCAAGCGACAACCACCACCACTAGCCAGAGCTGCGACACTGGAACCTATCCCACGATCGAAGAAGAAGCGAAGAAGAACTCCAAACAAGCAAACATCGCTCGGCGTCATGATCATGAAGCACACCACCTGCTGATTGGTGGTGTAATCTGTGAGCCACGATGACTCAACAATCCCATTACCATATGGTATCAAGACTAGCAAAGCTTAATGGTAAAGGAAGGGGTAAAGTGGAGAGGTTGCAGCAGCGGCTAAGCATATATGGTGGCTAACATACACAAATGAGGCGAGAAGAGAAACAAAGGCAGTCGTCAACTAGTAATGATCAAGAAGTGATCCTGAACTCCTACTTACGTCAGACATAACCCGAAACAGTGTTCTCCTCTCGATCCAGCCGAAAAGAGACACTCCGATTCGCTTACGCAGTTGGTGTATTTTAGAAGAGTTTACTTCAAGTTTACTACTGCGGATATTAACAAATTCCCATCGCCACATAACAGGCAGACACGGATCTCGAAAGTTTATACCTGCAGGGTGTCCCAACAAGCGCATGATAAGCTCTCGCGATCAACGAAGGATATTCCTTCTCCCGGGAAGACCCGATCGGTCTGGAATCCGGCTACAAGACATTTAAATGACAAATAAAACAAGACCAGCAAAGCCGCCGGATGTGCTTGACAAATCCCGATAGGAGCTGCACATATCTCGGTCTCGGGCTGCACGGATGAGCAAGGCGTCGGGTTGGCATAGACCTCGGCCCCTTTCGAGGCGCGGACATCTCGGTTTGGACGGCACTTGGAGAGCCTTTGAATTAGGGGGTAAAATAAAGATGACCCTTGAGGCGCGACTCCCAAGGAAAAAAGGGCTAGAGTAGAGGCAAATGTAAAACCAAGGTTGGGCCTTCTTTGAAAAGTCTTATTCAATGCGAACTGTCAGGGGTCCATAAATCACCCGGTAGCGTTAGGGGCGCAAAATCCGGGAACATAATACCGATATGGCGGAAACTAGAGGTGGCAAGAGTGGAACAAAACACGAGGCATAAAATGAGCCTTCCACCCTTTACCAAGTATATAGATGCATTAATTAAATAAGATATATTGTGATATCCCAACAAGTAGACATGTTCAACAAGGAACAACATCTCCATGTTCCAACAAGGAACAACATCTCCATGTTCAACAAGGAACAAACTTCATCTTCACTGCAACTAACAGCGCTATAAGAGGGGCTGAGCAAAGCGGTAACATAGCCAAACAACGGTTTGCTAGGAAGGTGCAAAAGGTTAGAGGCGACATTGGGCAATTTGGGAGGCTTGACAGCAAGTGATAGTGTGGCCTTGACATAAGCGAAAAACGAAGCAACTAGCATAGCAATGATAGTAGTGAGATCCGAGGTAGCGGTCATCTTGCCTGAAATCCCGCTAGGAAGAAGAGCAGGTCCATGAAGAAAGGCGAGCGGAAGAAACCCGAGACCAAGCGTGAGCGAGCGAATCCTCACGTTACATAGCATAACGAGGAACTAACAAGAAGAAGCACACAACATAGTAAACACACCACACATAGACAAGACATGATGCACAACAAGCATGATGCATGACAGAGCTACATGAAGCTACTCATGGCAAGAGATGATGCAAACAAGAACAACACATCAAAGCAAGTTTAAATGAGTAGGAAACAACATATAACATGATATCCTCATATGCAGAATTTCGAAATTGGTCCAGATCTGAATAAACCTTATGTTCAAGTTGTTAAACAACAAGTTAAGATGCACCACAATGATCTACATGAAATTCTAGTCAAGTTACATATAAAGTTCATTAGAATTAAGACTCTGGCCTAGAAGATATGAGCAAAACAAGTTAAGCATGGCATTGATGCAAAATGCATACAAACATCAAGCAAACACCTCAAAACATGGATCCAACAAGGTAATATGAAACTACATGTAAAATCTAAGCAAGTTTCATATAGAGCACACTCAAAAGCAAACAGCAGATTGCAACACATACTCTATACAAGTTATAGCAACAATCTGTCCATAACTGACAAGTAGGCATATTGCAAGCATCAAAACAACATGCTACAGACATCAGCGTAATAACAAAATGCATGGGCGTAATGTGCAGGTAAAGCATGACAAAACATGAACATGAGCTATCTCCGAAATCACTAGAACATGCTCAAAAACACATGGCAAGATTGCAAATAATAAGGTTTTAGGACTTTAGCGAAATAACATCGAGGTTGCAATGTTGAAAGCTATCAAACAACATGCTACAGGAACTTATCATGGCAAACAAAAGGCATGACATGAATCTACTATATGCATAGCACAAAAGTCCTTAGTTACGACCATGAGCCAAAAAGGATCAGAAAATATGATGGCACCCATGTAAACAAGTTATATCAGATTTAAACATGGCAAGAACAACAATAAGTAGGCATGTTGGTGAGATTGAACCACTCACTGAAAGCAATACATGGGGACAAAGGCAACCAACGGTAAGAAGGCATGGCATAGAAGCTATACATGGCAAGACCAACATCATAGCAAGCTTGGATCAACTACAACAACCTTGGCAAAATTGAATAACATGTAAACAACACGGCGGAAACATTTTATAGCAAAAGTAGGCTCGATTGACTCAAGCTATGGCACTCCATAATTGCAAACAAGGCATGGATGGATGAGCATAACCATATGTTCAAACATCCTTACTTTGATATCTCAAAATAAGCATGGATCTCTCGGTAGTATCAAGTTAACATGGCATAAAAAATATCAATGAGCAGTGAAATCAGCAACATCATAAGTCTACTTTGCATGCTTGTGCTAGTCACGAGATCACAAAAAATACATGGCATACACCACTGTAAAGATGGCATGGCATATTACAAAACACATAGCAGGACTCAAGTTCATGGGTGCACACATCAATCATGGCAAAAATGACAAAAGTGCATGTTACGATAAGAATGCGAAACTAACATCACATAGCCCTCTTCTAACAGCATTTGGGCATCAAGATGAGCTCAAATGTAAATGATGCAATGAGATGAAATGATCTACTCTGCAGAAATGAACAATTTGACATATTACGCATACGAAGCAGAGCTACGGATCAGAGTTATGGCATGATGAATATGGCATGATAATGTGCCAAATTTAGGGGACTTAGTGAAAAAACTCCGAAAGAAAATCAGCGGGACAAGGAGATCCGGACTCGGCGCCCGTTTGGATCGTGAGCTGGTGGATCTGGTCCAGCCAGCCAGATCCGGGGCAGCGTGAGCGCTCTCGTGTGGCTGTAGCATCCGGCCCACATGGTGAGCCATGGTGGCCATGTGGCCCAGGCCGTGGCCACGATCCGAGGGGCCAGGCGTTGGCGTCAGCGGAGGGCGAGCGTCCTGGAGTGAAGCAGGGTATTGGCGATCCATGGTGCTGGAAACAGGCCTCAAGCGTAGTAGCAGCCTCAGGTTCTTGGGAATGGAGGGTGTCCGGGCCTTGAGGCAAGCAGCCTTGAGACAGCGTGGCTGAGGGCAGGCCGCTGGGCAGAGGCCCGATCCGGGCCCCGGCGTGAGCTGTGGCCAGTGGGAAGAGAGAAGACCGACGTGGGGTGGTGGCAGCACCAGTGGCTTGGCCTGGCGTGGGTTTTGTCCGTAGGACGAGACGTGTCCGTAGCCGAGGTGGAAGAAGGCTAGGGTTTGGACGGTTTGGGCCAGGGGAAGGCATATATATAGTTTACAGAGACTAGGAGAGTCCAAATGAGGTGCAGGTTTTCGGCCTTGTGATCGTGATCGAGCAATGGCGGAGAGCATGGAGGGTTTGCTGGGTTTTGGGCCACTTTGGAAGGGTGTTGGGCTCTGAAAGAAGAATAGAGGCTTTTGCGGTTGCAGGTTAACCGTTGGATATAAGCGACCTCCAAATGGCACGAAACTTGACAGGCGGTCTACGGATTGCTATACCAAGGCAACATGACAAACCTCGGGCCATTCCGAGAAAGTTTAACACCCGCACATGAAAAGAGATAAAGAGGCCTGGGAGACATAAGAGTGCCGGATTGCAAAAGCGGACAAGCGAGGAAAAATGCTCGGATGCATAGAGGCGAACACGTATGCAAAATAGAAATGCACATGATGACATGAAATGAAATGCGAGATGATGACATGGCAAAATGCAACAATAAGCAAATGACATAGCAGCGATAGCGAACAAGCTGGAAGACACATGGCGCATCCGATCAAGGCGTTAGGAAGCACCGACCGATTCTCACCTCCTATACTTTTCCCTTTTCATTGCGATTGTGGTTTCCTTTACGATTGCTTTTTGTTTTGCGAGTTCATTCATTAGATCCTGAGCACTAGGCAAAGTTGCTTCACGGACAACCCGCTGAAGACAGCGATCTCGGGGAAGTAAACACCGACCAACGCAGTTGACCATATTGGCGGGCCCAACCCATGGAGCGAAGAACTCCAAGAAACAAGCACTTTAGCCAAAAGAGTTGAGGGGCGTTGGCGGACGAACTCCTCAAAAAGTTGGAAGAACAGCAAGGGCCCCACCGTTACCTACCCCAGGAACTACGATTGCCACCTACTGTGAGGCTCAGGACCGAGTTTGAGGAGATAGTCGCCGTTGAGAAGAAGTATTCCCAGGCAAGGTGATGGCCCCATCGAGGGCGAGAGATGGCCCCGGAGGATGAGATCCCCAGTGAGCTGCACAAGGTAAAAAATAATGGCTTACCATAGTTGTGGTTTTGATTATTTGCAATGTGCTTGCTAATATTTTAGGGTTGTCTGAGGTGCCGGTGGGCGTCCTTGATGATTCCGATGTAAGTGGCCCGTCTGATTGGCATCATCCGGAGATTGACTTGATGCAGTTTGTCCATCCTGTGGACATCACCCCAAAATCGATGCAGCTGTATCCGTAATCTGTGGTCATTGCAGAGATCGATGGAAAGAAATAGTTGGTGGCGCTAATCCTTCAAGGCAGTTTGCATTGCCTGTGTTTAATTACCGAGAGCGATGTGTGTTTATCAAACCATCTTAGGAGCTCTTGCCTTTGTCTTGTGTAGGCGGATCTTGCTACTTTTGTTTGATAGTGAATCATGCGATGAATCATGCAAACCCTCTCCAAGTTATGGAAGCGATTATCCTCACCAACTTTTGATGTAATATATGGCATTCTTAGATGTAAAGTTTGAACTGTTTTATCATATCAATGAGGGCTTGTTTGATGATTCTTGGTGTTAGTATACTAGCTCTTTATGCGAGCTATAGTACTTGCAAAACACTCACCGAAGAAAAGCGTTGGGGCTTGATGAGCTCGTGAGTGCGCTTCTACTTATCCCTCATCGATCGACCAATAGCCCTAGCTCCTAAAATTGAAGGCTTAGCGATCGATCGGACAATAGTCGAGCATACATTCATGCCTCATTTGGTTCATAGGGTAGGAAAATCATAGCGAGAAGTATAGAGAACATGCAACATTAAAGTCATGGCGATGCGAGCACTACTCCCTCCATTCCAAAATAGATGACCTGGGCGGGCTAGTTTGGCCTAGTGAGAGTTCAATGATATGGCGATAGTGCAGTGTCGTCCGATCTTAGCATGTGGCGATAGTATTACTTGGTGCGATGAAGTTTTCTCGAGAAAGCGGAATTCAAGAAAGTCATGATGGTTCCTTCCGTCCAGAACAACTACAAATTGGGAAAAAGGTTGGAGCCTGCGTCTGACGGGGTAGACCAGGATAATTTTTGCATGGCGAGGTGGACCCGGGATGGTCGATGTCCCACATGTCGGTGAATGAAAGTATTCTTTCCGATATGAGAGGGCGAACAGCAGTATTCATTGTTTATTTTTGATGAAACTATTGTCTCTTAGCATTACGGCCGGAGGTGTGTGAAACCACGGCAGCCCGATGAACATGGCATGCACCACTCCCTCCTTCCTCATGTAATGCCCAGATTCTGACTTTTTCTCACTTTCTCTCTATCTATTTCCTCTCAAATGTTTTTTACCTTTCTTTTTTTAAGACAATTGTTTTTATGCCTTTTTTTAGAATTATTTTTTATACCTAGGAGTTGCGATGTGAGGCGGGCTCTTGTAGAAACCCACTCCTTGACTTTGTCAATGCCTCTCTCTCCTCCACATAAGTACTACTTGCTATGCATGCATGCGGCGAGTATTTGGCGTCTTGAGGGGCAGGCGGTGAGAAGCGGGCTTCCGAGGCAAGTCCGGACTCCACATAATTTTGGTTTTCATGATTTCCTTCTCCATTGTGAGTAGGCCCGCGTAGATAGATAAAGAACACGAGCTGATGAGGCGCATGCGGACTGTTTGGTAGTCAACCAGGACAAATCTGGGAGCTATCTGTTGAGCGATGATCGTATAATCACCATATCTAGTATACAATGATCAAAGTGAGCTATCAAGACAAGTTCGATGACCGTAATGCATTTTACTTGGTAATAAATGACTAGGATTGAAGGGAATCCAAATTTAGCAAATCTTACGTCCTTGAGCTCTTGACAAACCAATGCACTATCACGGTTGTCGGCCCTCCACCCGGAGCTATCACCAAGCGTCGTTCATGCCGCCGCGCTTACACTAACCGGTAAGAGCAGCGATGGCATCCCTTGTAGCCGAGTTCCTCGCCACGACCACACACAAAATGGTAGGAAGCGATGGCATCCCGCCGTGCGAGTTCATCGCCGCTCGCGACCTCACAACTATGTGGGAGGAATTTGAAGATGCCAAGGCGAGCAGGCGGTAGAGCAAGAAAGCGGACAAAGCCGCCAAGAGGGCGGAAAAGTCGAAAGCACTCAAGAAAAGAGAGCCGCCGCGCAAGAAAGAAAAAGGATACCGCAGCCCACTTGCCCAGAGGAGGTCGACGGAGATCCAAGCACGCAGTGGGGTGTCGCAAACAAAAGCTTGGGAAGGAGAAACGACGGCGTCAGCCAGCATGTGAGAAGTAGTAGTACTAGTAGTTAGTGTGTGTATGCGTAATGCGATGCGAGCATGTACCAATACTACTAGTTACTCTGTGGTTTTTAGAGCAAATTACTGAGTACATTAGCCTAGACTAAATGGAAAAATTCCTATCCTAAGCATCAAATGGCATCTCTTTCTCTATAGGAATTGAGATGCATGTCATCTCTTCCTGATTTTCATATTACTATCCTAGTATGAGCGAAAGGAGGCCTCTGTTGGAGTAACTCATGTAGCTAGCGATCTATGCTGATACAGTAGTTTTCTTCAAGCGGAATTCAACGAAGTCATGATGGTTCCTTCGTCCGAGCAACTTCAAAGTGGGAAGTGGGCCTGTGATTTGTGGCTCATTAGTTATTGTTACTCTGTTGTGACGACACAGGTGACTCTCCTTGGAGTTCTGCGTGCATGGCAAGTGGACCAGGATGGTCGGCGTCCCACATGTTGGCAAGCGGAGTATTCTTTCCGATGTCGAGGAGCAAGGAAACCGCGTGGTATAGTATCACTGCTGATTGGTTCACAAAAAGTATCACGCTGATTTATAATTATTTTTATTTACGATGAATGCTAGCGTTTCAACTCTTACGACGAAGGGTGCCAAACATGGCGCGTCTTTGGATGTCCCTGCGTCGTGAAAGGAGTGGGACATGAACAGTGGTGAGAGCCCATCGTAAAAAACAGCATGGTAGGCGTCTCCACTTCTTCCACTTACGGGTCGGAGACCACCGTAGTAGTACTTAGTGGTATGAGCGATACAAAGTGCGACACGGAGAGAAGAACCGTCTAGTTGGAAGGTCTCGGGGCATACATAAACAAATATAAAAGTTAATATGTGCCTCCAACTAATATAGTAGTAGTAGAGTACTTGAGCACGTACTCCATAACATCATCACGTGCATTGCGTACAACATTAGTGGTAGTGCGTAGTAAGAGACAAATGTGCCCAAGAGTTCCCTTCTCGACCTACTTTTGGGTGTTTGGTAGAGTGTATGGAGGTGCATGAGTCCACACTAGTTTAGCACAAATACACTAGAAGCATGCATGAAGAGAGCATGCATGAAGAGGTGTTGAGTTGAGCATGCATGAAGAGGAACAACTATCTTTGAGGCGAGCATGACCAAACACACCCTATATGCCACGCATGTTCATACCATTTGTGCCTTTCTACTTCACTTCTGCGCTACATTACTCGAGGTTAGTACTTCGACTCCAGGGTACATGTCGTCTCGTAGTTCGATCCCGTGTTCTTCATATAGATGGAGCGATCCTTGCATAACACGTGCACCTTGATGCTAGATGTCTCGGCGTGTTGGCAAAAGGATGAACAAAGCTCACGTAAAAAAATAGAGTGGAAGAACATAGATTCGGACGTAGAGAAGGAGCAAGGAACCTCGTGGTGGGCGTCGCACTCATAATATTTAATATTATTCAGCGATATAAAATTAACCAATCATCTCCATAGTGGATTTGGAAGAGTACAAAACACGGCAGCCAGTGTAGTTACATCATACTAATACATGGCTAACGCTATCACCATATTTCTTGGCTTCCGTGCGACACCTATCTCTAGTAATCCAGCAGCTGTATTGCTTCTCCTCCTCGTCTCTATCAAAGTGCGGCGGTCTGGTGTTTAACCGTCTATTGAGGTCGGTTAACTATCACATGTTAGCGACATGCCAAGAGCATTCTAAAAAATTCCTTTCACGTTCCGTTTTCAAAAATGAAAAAAATCCTTTCACGTCAATTTGCATGTATGCTTTGAGCAACTTGCATGTCCTATCTTGCTCTGTTTGATACTCTAACTTAGCTAGAGGTTAGACTAACTCATGACTAACCACGAACTAAGCTGTAGCCAAAGAGGTGTTTGGGTGCGAGGTTAGATTGACAATAAATGCACTTCATGGAGAGAGAAAAAGTGATTTTTCGGTGGTCCCAATGAGAACTATCTCCAATTAGCACCTCTTGGGTGGGATAGTTTTTGGTGGGTTCGATGCAACTTGCTCCAATTTAAACCCTCATGCTTGGATACTTTAGGGCTATTTGAGCTAACTAGCTCAAACTAACTCTAACCCATGGATCCAAACATGGCCTATGGCGATCTCGGCAGGCGATCCGTGCGCAGGGCAGCGCTCTCGGCCGTCGCGCCACTTCAAGTCGGCGCCAATGAGAAGGTCGCCTCCGCTCTGGGGCATTAATCACGGCCTTGGCGCTCGAGCGGCAATGGCCGTTTCCTGCAGAGGCAGCAGCCTGGCAAAGAGTATAGGTTTTGAAAGGTGTAATCTTGGTAGTTTGCAAAACTACTCAATTATGCACTCGGTTTCCTAAGAAATTGTGGTAAAAAGTTACTCCACCGCCGCTTCCCTTCTCCTTCCTCTTCCACCGCCAGCGCGCGTCTACTGAGAGCGACGGTCAACCCTTATATAGGAGTGCTAGCACAAAAGATGCATGCATGACCACTAAAATTTCCATATTAAGCGCCGCTCCGTGAAATGTAGCATATGTTGTTACCTTGGCCGGCCCATAGCTCTGGGAGGCAGTGACGGCAGAGAAGAAAGGCGGGAGGGAATGAATGCAGCTACTGTTTGGGTTCGCCTTCGGCTTAAATAAATGTGCAACATCCGTGTACCAGCAGTGCACAAATTATAACATATGTATGCAGCAATTGGGCGTCACGTAAGCTGGTGTGTGTGTGGGAGAGATTACGAGAGGCAGTGCATGTGTGCGACTCTACTCTTGGACATATACTCAACCTTTTGCATCGGGATATAAGTATAATGGTATTTACTTTAGCTAGTGATTTACGTGGCCATGTTAATGTGGTTGTGTCAAAAAAATGTCACTTCCTGCTCGTGATTTGCGTTATATAATTACAAGCAAGATTCTCGTGCATTGCACGGAACATCAATATGCATTTTTTACAAAACACATGTTGTGATTGACCCATGCATGAGTAATCCCATGTGTAAAACTAATGATATCTCGAGATTTTTATCGGAAAACTGGTATCTCGAGAATGTCATCGAAAAAATGAAAGATGAGAGATAAGGCGAGGAGGTGGGCGTGGTGGTGGTGGTGGTGGAATGGGGCGGAGGCATGGGGATGGGCCAGGCGCCGGCCGAGTAGCAGCCACTGCATGCTAGATTGTTCGAAGACTTATTCCTTTTTTAATTGCTGAGCAATGAGGTTGAGGGAGATAATGATGTGGAGAGAGGTGCGGGTATCTTTTGTAAAATTATCATAGTTTGCTTTCTATCCTTAGATATAGATCATACAATCATGTATTACAAGATGGCGGGCACACCATCATGCCAACTCGTTTTTTATAAAGGTACAGATGATAAGTTTGCTGACTACTAAAGTAAAGTGGAATTTGTCCATGTTATGCAAGTAAATAAAGGTGATTGTTTATCATACGGGTAAGGTTGGATGAAGGGTGGTAGGAACAAATGCTCCGCCTAGAGCATGTGTGTGTGAGATGGAGTCTTAGTGTATGTGTGGGGTGTGTGTGTGTGTGTGAGAGAGAGAGAGAGAGATGGAGCCTTAGTTTGTGTGTGTGAGAGAGAGAGAGAGATGGAGTCTTAGTGTGTGTGTGTGTGTGTGGGGGTGGGGGTGTGTGTGTGTGTGTGTGTGTGTGTGTGTGTGTGTGTGTGTGTGTGTGTGGTCCTCTGTGGCGGATGTAATTTAAGTGTGCATGGCTTCATCATGAGAGGTGATGTGTGGCGAGAGGCCACCAGCGATGGGGTGCGAGAGAGAAAATGCCCGTAGAGAGGGAAGAGAGGTGTGTGCGCGTGAGAGGAGTCGACATCGAGAGAGCGTGTTTGTTTGAGAGACAGGGGAAGACTACTATATATCGATGGTGCATGTGGCGGGAATTAAACAAAGGGATGGTCTTATTGGTTTGGGGATATAGGGAAGAGTGAGAGGCGGGGGGGGTAGCTAGAAGGAGATTGTTAAGTGTGAGTGTGTGTTTTACCCATCCGGTGGAAGTTATGTGCACAAAGAGGAGAAACGATTCGATGTGGCGTTAGGGTTGAGGGTAATTAACTACGTGTGGAGACATAGAGACCTTGAACATGCATGTGTGAGAGGTATACATGTATCGTGGGATGTGTGTGTGTGTGTGCGCGCATGATGAGATAAAGAAAGAAGACATAAGTCATAAGATCAGCGACATGGGAGAGCGGATCGGTATGACAATATGCATGCATGTGAGAATGCAGGGAAGAAGGCCGACAATTGAGCATGTGTTTTTATCTTTAAGAGATAGTGGCGTGGGCTGGAGCATGCATCTATGGCGGCGAGGAGTGAGCGCGATTGATTGTGCAAAAGAGATCAACCTATAAATGCATATGTATGGAGAGACATATATAGTGTGGGTGATAGGAAGCAAGACTCCGTGCGAGAAAGAAATGTTGACGGAGAAACTACAGATAGATATAGAGATGGAGATGCTAGCTAGAGGACATCCGCTAGTTTGGGTGTTGGAGATGACCGTCGGGTGGTTCAAGGGTGAAGTTATATATGTGTGTGAGAGGGCACTTGGCGCATGTAGAGAGAAACATATGTAGTGTGCGTGATAGGAATCAAGAGTGAGGCGAGAAGAAGGTTGATGGAGAAACAGATAAATAGAAAGATAAAGATGCTAGCTAGTGTGCGTTAGAGATAGGAGTCGAGTGGATCGAGAAGGCTGGGTTATGTGTGTGGGTGTGAGAGAGATAGAGAGGGTGTGCATGTGAGTCACATACAAAGCAGATATTAGCTAGAGAGAGACATCTGAGGCATAAGATATCTCTAGGGAGAGAGGGTGTGTGTGAGCGACATACAAGAGAACAATGGAGAAATATGAGACCACAGGAGGCAGAGTTTGTGTTTGTGTGTGAGAAAGAGATATTGAAGAGGAAGAGTCATAGGTTCTCATATCTAAGGGCGAAAGACATCTCAGTATGAGGGGTGTCTGAGTGGCACACATGGGAATAGTAGAGAGAAATGAGACCCGGGAGACAAAGTTTTGTGTTTGTGTGAGAGAAAGAGATTCCACATGGAGAATCATAGTTAGAGACACATAGCAGGGGCGAGATATACTTAGAGAGAGATAGAGTGATGAAGGTCGAGGAGAAATACCGTCGATGTGTTCTGAAGATAAAAGATCATTGTCGACATACATGTAGCGAGAGATACGAGAGGCGATGAGCAGCGTATAGGTCGGAGAGATAGTCCTATATAAGCATGGTGATAGCTATATGGGCGAATATCTGGATTAAAGGGATTCAAATATTTAAAGCTGGAGATCACGACATCGATAATATCATAAAGCAAATTGGTGTATCAAACATGCATATTCATTTGAATTTGGGCACCGTGTAATGTTATATAGTTTATCAATATTGGTGATCCATAGATTCTTCAATTACAAACAATGCATGGTTTATATGCAATTAATGTCTAAGCAGGATTACACTATATGTTGCGTGTGTGAAACACATTATACATGTTTGAGAAGTAAAAAAACCCGCATGAAACACACATTAATTGGAGACATTAGCGAGGAATGCATACATTGGATTTCAACATAAAGTGGTTTCAAATATTTGAAAATCAAATTGATGGATACAACCTTATGAATCTGAGATCATGCCATTTGTAAACCATATTTATGTATAAATGGTGTTGTGCTTTTGAAAGTATATATAAAAATGATGTATATAGAATGTAATTCCAATTGAAAATGGATCCGCTGAGAAAAAATAGAATACAAGCGGGATTGAATTGAGTTGGCACGGAAAGCGTGCACTCTGCAAAATTGAGCAGGCGGGGAAAGTCGCGATAACACATGAAACCAAAATCTGCGAGATGGAAATCACTCTGCCTATCCACATGCGCATAAAAGCCTATCTGCTGGATTTCTATAGGTTTCGATAGGGGTAGGTTTGTAATTTCACCCAAATGTGTGTAACCGCCTCTCACCCAGTTCATACGGTGGGCGCAAAACACAGTGTGTCCTCGGCGAAATCGACTCCCTCGATTCATATTCATACGGTGGGCGCCAAAAACAAACTCTCGGGCAAATATTGATTGTATGCTTGAGATTACCGTCCTATCTAACCGACTAATGTTCTTTGTGATGTAGTAGAAATTTGAAGCAGGGGCTAAGTTTGTAAATTTCCTCGCATTTGAGACAAGCGGCATACGACACATGGTTCCCCTTCCTCTCTACCTCCCTTTTCCCCATTCGGTACTCCATGGGCGCAAAACACCTCTCCACCCACCCTCCTCCGTCCTCGCTTCCGTCGCCACCCATCCACCGCCGTCCTCCTCCACCATGCGGGATGATACCCAGCCTTGCCGTCCATTACAAGAGATCGACCTCTCTCATCCACGCCTTTGGACGGGATCCTTGCATCCGTCCTCTCGCTTCATCCCATGAAATGTCCACCTTGCCGGCCCGCTCCCTCTACCGTCTAAATCCACAGCCCTTACCACCACCGTCTACCCTCCTAGATCTGCTTCCACGCCTGCCAGACCATCGCTACCTAACCGCAAGTCAAATTCTCGCGAATCGTACGAACGAACTTTTGCAGGCGGTACTCTTTAATATCTGCTCAACTTATTTATCACAGCAAGAAAATAGATCGCCACTGCTTTACTGATTTCTTGTCTTGGTTGCGAGTTGCCTTTGTCGGTTTGCACCTTGGATCCGCCATGGCACGCTCAACACTATACTCCCAATGCTTATGGTTTTCCCCTTTATATTCCACACTAGTTAAATCACGATAGACTAAATTTCAAAATTGGGTCGGTCGATTTTTGAGAGCTACGCCGGAGTTCGCGGTGCGATCGAAGAGCTCGGGTGGTTGTGGGGCCTCGCCGAGCGAAGAAAACTCGGCGGGTGGGGGTTGGGGGGGGTGGGGTGAGGTGGAGAGAGGAACCTGGCGGTGGGGGCAGTGGTCCGGCCCGTGACCGTCGCGATGTTCTATATGGGAAGAATCGAGGCGAGGAAGAAGAAGGGTTAGGAGACGTAGGATCTTCATCCAACCGCTTTGAAATGGTCGAGACAATTGGGAGTTGCATTCTTAATGCGCTCGGTTCATCATGTGTGAGGCCTGCGCAACCAACATTTTATTATCAAAATCTGCTTGCTCTTCTTTACCATGTTCGATAGAGCTGGCATGTCTCGTGATCGATAGGCTTTCAATTACTAGCGGCAATACAACACCGTATTTTCAAGCCAGTTCCACTTTCCCGATTTATATATCGTGGTTATGGTGTACCCTGTTATGTACACTATGATCTGCCTAGTTCTTGTGTGCTCTTGTTATCATGGTTTGGCAATAAACTCTCTACACGGTATATTATGAACCTATCATCTGCCATTATCCTTACTTCTAGAGCCTATTTTTGTGTACTTGTGCGGATTATATAAATGCACGCACCATATTACAGCACATGAGCTCTCTCATCAGAATCCGGTGATAGCACATAAGTGTTTGAGCGCCCTATATTAGAATATCATCTGCATTACAAGATAATCTCACAACTATTTATGTTTTCATGGTTCTCGGATATTATCGCAATTACGGTGAATATCAAAATCCGGCGCATCGAAGAATATTGTGGAACACTGCAATGACTTACAAAATTGGCACCAAGGCATTGAGTGCCATTCGGAAACAATGAAACTTCGTCGCTCCCCACTGTTGATTCTTGTTGAATATCATCCTAATGACTATTCTAACCTCGAGAGTCAAAGGCGGATGGCTATCTGTTCACCCATCAAGGTGCTGTTCTAATTTGGCAAGGTTTTATTGATTGCGTATCTTGCATATGTTGTCTTGCATTTCTTCTACTTTGTTGCACCATCTTCTTAGTTTACTCATCATATAACTTCGAGATGCCATGCCCATCCATTATCAATACATATTCCATCTTCATCATACCATGTTTTTTCACTCAAATGTTGTTCTTGTGCATCGGACATCAAAAGGAAGAGGGTGATTGCGAACTGAAGGAGCACCAGCAAAGTCCTTGAAAAACGTGGTGGTGCGGAGAAATCGAGCAGCGCCCCTTATATTGGTTGTACAACCGGTGACACAAAACATAGGACCGACTCGATTGACTACCCATACTTCCTTGGCCACCACTAGCCCCACCACACGGGACCTGCACTCCGACCAAAAGGTATACGATTTCATTTGCCATAGCACCAGCCGTACCGAAAAATCCCTCCGACAAAAGTACAACAAGTCCACGGCGAAGACCTATCAAGCTGCGAGGCGGCCAATTCCTGCGATTGGAACCCCATTCCATTTATTCCCAGTTTAAAGACAATGCTTTCAATGTTGTTAGGGACTACGTGCATATATTCCCATCATGGGAAGATTATAGTGAAGACAAACACCATTTTCACATCTTCTGTCCAACTTACGTGTAAGTGCTATTATTCATGGTTATTATTTTCTTGTTTTCTGCTGATCGAACATCAATGATTTACATTACATTGTTGTAACTAGGTGAGTCAATCTGGATAGTCATGACGAGCAAAGCTTGCTTGTGCTTTTCAAGGAAGCATTGCAGCGATATCGGTGTTACTGAGGAAATCACACTTTGATGGCAAGTCTATAAGCAATTTCGGTGAAGTCTCTGTGCTAAATTTAGAAGACATTGAATGGAAAAACCTTGTTATGCACTTGTCTCGTTCCGGGATGAGTCACATCTATGAAATCACATGACAATTTGAACTTCTACTTTCCGCATGTGCCTTACGGATCTTTTTGCGGAAATCTGCTCGAAGAAAATTCGGTTTGAAAAGAACGACGAGGATATCGCAAATATGCTGCCCTTTGCTTTGCTCTTGTTAGTACTGTTGTCTGTATCCTTGTACTTGCATACATACAGTTCATTATGTGACAGCAGTATGCATGATAGCTTGCTTATCAATTGTTAGCTCAAATTATCGATCTGTATGAATGGTTACATTAGTGTAGAATATATCAATGCCAATGAATTTTTTAGCTCTGCATTGTTCTTGTAAGTACATGATGTCCTTTATCGATGTACTTATATTGATGAGTAGTTGTTCATGTACCATCACTCTGCAGCTTATTTTCCTTTGCCCTCCATTTTCTACACATCGGATCTATATTTACTCTTACCATAAGGTTGGTCTTGAAGAAGTTTAGCATGCATTGCTCTTGGCTGTGCCTTTTGCTGTATCGCTGCACATACATTTATAGCTACTTGGTTATGTAGCATCACTCTTCATCTTATCTTAAATATTCTCCATTTTTCTTATATTATCACATCTATATTTACTCTTAACAAAATGTAGAATAAAGGCAATGCTTATGAAGAAGATTACGTGCTAAACTTCTTGAATTGCCCCCCCATCGGCATGGACAAGGGCTTTATAGAGCTTGTCTTCACCAATAATGTAAGTTTGTCCTTCTCAAGCCTTCAAACTTTGTTGTGTATATTTGGTTAGGCATGTACACTGCAGCACTGTTTATTTTTGGTGTTTGCATCAAATTGCATGTTTAAAGTTTATTATGTAGTTCATAAACAAAAGTTTGTCCTTCTCAATTTAAGTTTTCAGTTGTACAACCAAGTTCCTTCTTCATACCATGTAAATTAAACTATCTGAGCAAGTGATCTTCTTTTGCCTTGCATGTATGCTACACATTCTTCATCCGTAATCCGGTGGTGTGGTGAACCTACCCTCTGACACAATGTCATATTCTGCAATGTCTTAACTATGAACAATGTCATATCATTCTACTATTATTTAAACCGTCTCTTTATTGCCAATCTGAAATGGGATAAATTGACAGCACACTAACCATTGATACTTATGAGTTCTTGATCTATAATCCGGTGGTGTCGTGAAGCTGCCAACTCCTTCACAATGTCATTTCCTGCCATGTCTTGACTGAACAATACCATATTGTGTTAATGCAATTTTAAACTATGTCACTTTATTAAATCGATAAGAAATGTGATGAATTATCGCCTTGATACTTTTATGTGCAAAACACATCATCATGCCTTGTTTATCTTTCGAGTGAGGAAGATATAAGTGTTGAACAAGCGATCTCATCATCTTGCTTTCAGCTGCTTCGCTGCAGCTCCCAGCAGAGCTAACCTTTCTTGAACTCTATTGAAGTGCTGTCGGTTTTGTATATTATTTTGTCGGCGTGTTTATTTGCCTTTGGTGGCGATCTTTGATGCCAGTGTATGTAATCTGCTATTGCTGCTTGTGCTTTATTATCATAGTGGCGAACTTTGATGCCCGATGGATGTAATATGCGTAATTTCTTTATTGTATAGTCTAGGTTTTTCTTATTCACGATGCTGCGGTTATTTTACTATATATATCACATCTTCGCGATAAACCAAACCCAAAGTAAAATTACGGTACATAATCGGGCCGTCATGCAATCACGATGTATGATCCGCATCATGGGCCCGTCAAAGCTGGCCCACTAGTAGATTCAGACCTTTAATAGGCGAGTAACCCCGACCTTCTTTTCAAAGAAAACTCAATGGGCTTTTAGGAGGCTGAAGTAGGTTGGGCACAGAGCGTCTTAGAATAGCTCACGGGCGGCGGCAGCCAAATGGACCCGACCCATGATTGTGCGAATCAATTCACGGGCTTTTAACAGGCCAAAGTTGTCTCGGTCCTTGTTTGGCCCAATCGGATATCGGCTGCGGCGGCGGATGCAAACCGGCGTAGTTAGGCCCAACTATATGCGGGCTTTTAACGGGCGAAATTAATATAGGGCGAAATGTTAAGCGGGCCCTTAACGAGCCAGAAACTAATATCGGGGATGAATTACTAAATGGGCCTTTAGCAAGTGGGCCCAAAAGCATAGCGTCCGATTAACGGGCGAATCGATATGGGCCATAATTGAGCCAAAAGCCTCTTAAAGGGCGGACCTGATCAGGCCGTGATTTGGCGAAAGTGGGAGAAAACTTTTAATGGGCCATTATTAGGCGAGCAGTGGCGAGCCATTAATGGACGGATCAAATATGGGCCGACATTTGGCCCAAAACATGGCAACCGGTTAATGGGCGAGCCTACTAGGGTCCTCAAAATCTTGTGGGCCTACGGTGGGTCGGCCCATTAATGTCGGCGAAATCTTGTGGGCCTTTAGTTGGGCGGACCCATTATGATCGCGAGAATTTTGTGGGCCTTTACAGGCGGCCCATTATGGCACAAAAATCTTGTGGGCCTTTACAGGCCAGCCATTATGGCCCATGAAATCTTGTGGGCCTTTAGCTGGGCCAGCCCATTATAGTCGCAAAATCTCGTGGGCCTTTAGGCTGGGTGGCCCATTATGGTCCATAAAATCTTGTGGGCCTTTAGTTGGGCGGCCCATTTAAACTTGATGGGCCGTGCCGCATGTCGACGTATCATAAGCGTATACATCCAATGAGTGGATGACATCTGTCCCAGCGATGAGCCGACCGTGTTTCCTCCGACCAATGATGATTTTACCGTGGAAAATCCCCATTGGTCGGGGCGATAACAGGTTATCGGATCCAAACCCGACCCGATAGCTTAATGGTGTTCCGTTCGGTGGATGCCGCGTGTCGGTCACCCTTGGCTGGCACATACATGGCCTTACGATTTATTGTCATGGAAGTGGACACTTCCGTGATGATAATTTTGGTAATGTCATGGAACACTTCTATGACGACCCGGTATGACTATCTTGATTACGTCATAAATTTGTCATGGATGTACATGCATGACAAAAATCGACCTCTTGTGACAAACCGCGTATCATCACGGAGTGTATTTTTTTAGTGCATATGGTTGTCACTTTATTGTATGCAATGCAATTGCCTGTAAATCTTTACTTTATCACTAAAGCGCTAGCGATAGTCGTAGAAGCATAAGTTGGCGAGGCGACAAGCGATGCTACGATGGAGATCAAAGGTGTCGCGCCCGATGTGATGGTGATCACGGCGGTGCCCGGAGATGGAGATCACAAGCACAAGATGATGATGGCCATATCATATCACTTATATTGATTGCATGTGATGTTTATCTTTTATGCATCTTATCTTGCTTTACGATTGGTGGTAGCAATATAAGATGATCTCTCACTAAATTTCAAGATAAAAGTTTCTCCTTGAGTATGCGTTGTGAAAGTTCTTTGTCTTTGAGACACCGTGATGATCCGATTGTGTTAGGCTCTCGTTCAAATACAGCGGGTGCAAAATAGTTACTGCCTTGAATGCTCGAGTTAAACTTGGCGAGGCCTAGCATATGAAGATATGGCCTGGGAACACTAAGACCGAAAGGTCGGCGTGAATCATATAGTAGATATGATCAACATAGTGATGTTCACCATTGAAACTACTCCATCTCACGTGATGATCGGACATGGTTTAGTTGATTTGGATCACGTGATCACTTAGATGATTAGAGGATGTCTATCTAAGTGGGAGTTCTTAAGTAATATGATTAATTGAACTTAAATTTATCATGAACTTAGTACACGATAGTATTTTGCATGTCTATGTTTGTTGTAGATAGATGGCTCATCTTTGTTGCTCGTTGAATTTTAATGCATTCCTTGAGAAAGAACAGTTCAAAGATGATGGTAGCAATTACGGACTTTGAGTCCGTAACGAGATTATCCTCATTGCTTGCATAGAAGAATTAAATCTGGAGCGGCGCTAGGTGCAAAACCTGCTGCGAGAGCAACACCGAGATGTTATGAGCGTCTGGCGAGCAAAAGTGATGACTACTTGATAGTTTAGTGTGCCATGCTTTATGGCTTAGAACCGGGACTTCAACGGCGTTTTGAGCGTCATGGAGCATATGAGATGTTCGAGGAGTTGAAGTTAATATTTCAAGCAAATGCGGGATTGAGAGATATGAAGTCTCAATAAGTTCTATTTATGCAAGATGGAGGAGAATAGTTACATCGGTGAGCATATACTCGAATATGTGGGTATAACAATCACTTGATTCAGTGGAGTTAATCTTCCGGATGATAGCGTCATTGACAAAATTCTTCAATCACTACCACCAAGCTATAAGAGCTTCGTGATGAACTATAACATGCAAGGGATGGATAAGGCGATTCGAGCTCTTACGCAATGCTAAAGGCTCGTAGGTAGAAATCAAGAAAAGAGCATCAAGTGTTGATGGTCAATAAGACCACCAACTTCAAGAAAAAGGGCAAAGGGAAGAAGAAGGGAACTTCAGAAGAACGACAAACAAGTTTGCTGCTCAAGGGAAGAAACCCAAGTGGACCTAAGCACGAGGCCAGATGCTTCTCACGCAAGTGAACCTGGTCAGAGCGAACTGCCCCAAGTATTTGGCGGATAAGAAGGATGGCAAGGTGAAAAAAGGTATATGTGATATACATGTTATTGATGTGTACCTTACTAATGCCGCGTGTAGCACCGGATATTTGATATTGCTTACATTGCTAATATTTACAACTCGAAGCAGGGACTACGGATTAAGCGAAGATTAGCTAAGGGCGAGGTGACGATGCGGCGTGGGAAATGGTTCCAAAGTCGATGTGATCACGCATTGACGCTACCTCTCGTCTACCTTGAGGATTAGTTTTAGACCTAAATAATTGTTATTTGGTGCCAGCGTTAAGCATGAACATTATATCTGGATCTTGTTTGATGCGAGGCGGTTATTCATTTAAATCGAGAAAATAATGGTTGTTCTTTTTATATGAGTAATATCTTTTATGGTCATGCACCCTTGAATGAGTGGTCTATTTATATTAAATCTCGATAGTAGTGATACACATATTCATATTATTGAGGCCAAAAATGCAGAGTTGATAATGATAGTGCAACTTATTTGTGTACTTGCCGTTTAGGTCATATCGATGTAAAGCGCATGAAGAAACTCCATCTTGATGGACTTTTGGAGCCACTTGATTATGAATCACTTGGTACTAGAACCCGTGCCTCATGGGCAAGATGACTAAAACGCGTTCTCGAAACTATGGAGCGAGCAGATTTGTTGGAAATCATACATCTGGATGTATGTGGTCCAATGAATGTTGAGGCTCACGGCGAATATCGTTATTTTCTCACCTTGAGATGATTTCAGCGAGATATGGGTATATCTACTTGAATGAAACATAAGTCTGAAACATTTGAAAAGTTCAAAGAATTTCAGAGTGAAGTGGAAAATCATCGTAACAAGAAAATAAACTTTCTATGATCTGATCGTGGAGGAGAATATTTGAGATTCTGAGTTTGGTCTACATTTGAAACAATCCGAATAGTTTGCGCAACTCACGCCACCGGAACACCACGGTGTAATGGTGTGTCGAACTTCGTAATCATACTTTACTAGATATGGTGCGATCTATGATGTCTCTTCTTGATTTGCCTCTATCGTTTTGGGGTTATGCTTTAGAGGCGGTTGCATTCACGTTAAATAGGGCACCATCGAAATCCGTTGAGGCGGCGACGATGAGCTGTGGTTTGGCAAGAAACCAAAGTTGTCGTTTCTTAAAGTTTGGGGCTGCGATGCTTATGTGAAAAGCTTCAACCTGATAAGCTCGAACCGTCGAGAGAAATGTGTCTTCATAGGATACCCAAAGAAAAGCTGTTGGGTACGTTCTATCACGATCGAAGGCAAGACTTTTGTTGCTAAATTTGGATCCTTTCTAGAGAAGGAGTTTCTCTCGAAAGAAGTGAGTGGGAGGAAAGTAGAACTTGATGAGGTAACAGTACCTGCTCCCTTGTTGGAAAATAGTTCATCCACGAAACCGGTTCTGTGGCGTCTACACCAATTAGTGAGGAAGTTAATGATCATGATCATGAAACTTGAGATCAAGTTATTCTTGAACCTCGTGGGTCGACTAGAGTAAGATCCGCACAGTGAATACGGTAATCCTGTTACGGAGGTTATGTTACTAGACCATGGCGAACCTACGAACTATGAAGAAGCGATGGTGAGCCCAGTTCCGCAAAAATGGCTTGAAGCCATGAAATCTAGATGGGGTCCATGTATGAGAACAAAGTATGGACTTTGGTTGACTTGCCCGATTGATCGGCAAGCCATCGAGAATAAATGGATCTTCAAGAAGAAGACCGAGCCGTGGCGGCGGTAATATTCACATCTATAAAGCTCGACTTGTTGCAAAGGTTTTCGACAAGTTCAAGGGATTGACTACGATGAGACCTTCTCACCCGTAGCGATGCTTAAATCCATCTGAATCATGTTAGCAATTGCTGCATTTATGATTATCAAATTTGGCAAATGGATGTCAAAACTGCATTCCTGAATGGATTTCTGGAAGAAGAGTTGTATATGATGCAATCAGAAGGTTTTGTCGATCCGAAGGGAGCTAAAAAAGTGTGCAAGCTCCAGCGATCCATTTATGGACTGGTGCAAGCCTCTCGGAGTTGGAATAAATGTTTTGATAGTGTGATCAAAGCATATGGTTTTATACAAGACTTTTGGAGAAGCCCGTATTTACAAGAAAGTGATTGGGAGCTCTGTAGCATTTCTGATATTATATGTGGATGCCATATTGTTGGTTGGAAATGATATAGAATTTCTGGATAGCATAAAAGGATATTTGAATAAGAGTTTTTCAATGAAGGACCTCGGTGAAGCTGCTTATATATTGGGCATCAAGATCTATAGAGATAGATCGAGATGCTTAATTGGACTTTCACAAAGCACATACCTTGACAATGTTTTGAAGAAGTTGAAAATGGATCAAGCAAAGAAAGGGTTCTTGCCTGTGTTACAAGGTGTGAAGTTGAGTAAGACTCAATGCCCGGCCACTGCAGAAGATAGAGAGAAAATGAAAGATGTTCCCTATGCTTCAGCCATAGGCTCTATCATGTATGCAATGCTGTGTACCAGACCTGATGTGTGCCTTGCTATTAGTTTAGCAGGGAGGTACCAAAGTAATCGAGGAGTGGATCAACGGACAGCGGTCAAGAAAATCTGAAATACGAAAAGGACTATTGATATGTTTCTCGTTTATGGAGGTGACAAAGGCTCGTCGTAAATGGTTACGTTGATGCAAGCTTGACCTGATCCGGCGTTCTAAATCACAAACGGATCGTGTTTTTATTGAGCAGTGGAGCTGTCGGTTAGTGCAGTTCTAAATAAAGTATAAGTAGTGGGATCTACATGTGAAGCGGAGTACATAGCTGCTTGGAGCGGCAAATGAAGGATTGGATGAAGGTTCATATCGATCTAGGTGTCATACCTAGTGCATCGGGTCCAATGAAAATCTTTTGTGACAATCTTGGTGCAATTGCTTTGGCAAAGAATCCATATTTCACAAGAGAACCAAGCACATCAAGAGGCGCTTCAACTCCATCAGGGATCAAGTCGGTGTGGAGACATAGAGATTTTCAAGATACATACGGATCTGAATGTTGCAGACCGATTGACTAAGCCTCTTCCACGAGCAAAACATGATCGGCACCAAGGCTCCATGGGTGTTAGAATCATTCTTGTGTAATGTAGATTATTGACTCTAGTGCAAGTGGGAGGCGAAGGAAATATGCCCTAGAGGCAATAATAAAGTTATTATTTATTTCCTTATATCATGATAAATTTTATTACTCATGCTAGAATTGTATTAACGAAACATGATACATGTGTGAATACATAGACAAATAGAGTGTCACTAGTATACCTCTACTTGACAAGCTCGTTGATCAAAGATGGTTACGTTTCCTAGCCATAGACAAAATTGTTATTTGATTAACGGGATCACATCATTAGGAGAATGATGTGATTGACTTGACCCATTCGTTAGCTTAACACTTGATCGTTTGTATGTTGCTTTGCTTTCTTCATGACTTATACATGTTCCTATGACTATGAGATTATGCAAATCCCGTTCTAGGAGGAACACTTTGTGTGCTACCAAGCGTCTAACATAACTGGGTGATTATAAAGGTGCTCTGGTGTGTCTCGAAGGTACTTGTTGGGTTGGCGTATTTGAGATTAGGTTTGTCCTCCGATTGTCGGAGAGGTATCTGGGCCCTTTCGGTAATGCACATCACTACAAGCCTTGCAAACATTGCAACCAATGAGTTAGTTCGGGGCGATGTATTACGGAGCGAGTAAAAGACTTGCGATAGCGAGATTGAACTAGGTATTGAGATCTGCAGCGATCGAATCTCGGGCAAGTAACATACCGATGACAAAGGAACAACATTATGTTGTTATGCGATTTGACCGATAAAGATCTTCATAGAATATGTAGAGACCAATATGAGCATCTAGGTTCCGCTATTGGTTATTAGCGGAGGCGTGTCTCGGTCATGTCTACATAGTTCTCAAACCCATAAGTCCATGCACGCTTAAAGTTCGATGGCGGTTATATTATGAGTTTATGTGTTTTGATGTGCGAAGTTAGTTGGTCGGTTGATCATGGACATGACGAGAGTCTTGAAATGAATCGAGATGTAAAGATTGATATATTGGACGACTATATTTGGATGCGAAATGGTTAGAGTGAGATCGGGATATCTGAACCTTTGGAGGTTATCGGAACCCAGGGAGGTATATGGGCCTTAATGGGCTTTAGTGGAAAGGAGGGAAAGGAGCAAGGAGGGGCCCCCAAGCCCAATCCGGTTGGGAGGGGGCGGCACCCCTTTCCTTCCTCCCTCCTTCCTCTTCCTTCCCTCTCCCTCTCCAAATAGGAAAGGAGGAGTCCTACTCCGGTGGGAGTAGGACTCCCCCCTAAGCGCCTCCTCCCCTTGGCAGAGCCCTCTCCTCCCCCCCTTTATATCTCGGATGAGAGGGCAACCCATAGACACAACAATTGATCTCTTGGATCTTTTTAGCAGGTGTCGGTGCCCTCTCCACCATAGTCCACCTCGATAATATCGTAGCGGTTCTTAGGCGAAGCCCTGCGTCGGTAGAACATCATCATCGTCACCACGTGTAACATCCCAAATTTTCAATTTGGAATGTTATACATAGGTCATCATTGCATATCATATTTTATTGCATTTTGGCTCGATCCTAGAAATTTCACGCAACTCAAGGACCCACAGAGAGAGTTGGAGATTTACGTTATTTTCCTATTGAGTTTTCTCAAATTACGAAAATAGGATCATTTGATTTTATTATTTTATCTTCAATTATTTCTATTGTCAAAATATGAGAGAGAATAAAATGACTTCCCAAAATAACGGAATATTGAAAATTTAATAAAAAAATCAAATAAGATTTTTATTTGGAGTTTTAAGCTATTTATTTGAATTTAGGAAAATGCGCGTTTTTCAAAATTGCATTTCGCCCCAAATAAATGTTCATCTTGTCAAACTTGATTTTGAGGCGGGAAAATTTATTCGAGATTTTTGGAGTCCGTTTAGTATTTCTTTAGTTAGTTTTTCTAGCGTAATTAATTTAAAAAAAGAAACGCCTTTGGGGCGGGATCCGATTAGGACTCCATGGTGGGGGAGCTTTAAATAAGCATACCAGGCGCCTTTGACCCTAGGCACGCCCGTGCCCCAGCCCACCGCTTGTGGCCTTAAACCCTAATTGTCGTAGCGCTTGCCATGTAATGCATAGCATAAATCACGTCCGTAGGAGTTGACCACGTAGCTGGTTTTAGAAAAACCGATTGGTTTTAAAATCGGTTTCGTCGGTTTTTAGATCCGTTTTTATTAGATCGGTTTTTTGATTTAGGTTAATTAGCGAGCATTAAGCTCGTTAGATTCGTTTTTTAACGAGCGCGTTCATCGTTGAATCTGAATAGCGAGCGTTCGTTCGTTAATTTTGTTAAATCATTTTCTTTTCTCGGATTTATTTACGTGATTTTTACGATCGCGATTTACGATCCGATTTTCGATCTAGTATAATTTTTAAGCTTGTTTATCGGAATCGGTGATTCAAAGCGCCTAGAGTTTCGTCTCGAAACCATCTTTACGAATAATCTACTCAAACTAGTTTTTGCTCTTGTAAAATTCGACTTAGGTCCAGATTAGTAAGCAGTTTGTTTTCTTTTCGCGATTTGGCTTTAGTTGCTTACGTTCGATTTGATTCTTTTTGCAAACGGAGTTCTTAAGTTGAACTTTACGGTTAGATCTTTTGTTTGAGTTTTACCTATGCATTAGATGAGTACTTATTGTGTGCTTGTTTGTTTGCGATAGAGTACCGGGTGCTAACGCTTGCTACTTTGAATCTCTAGGTTTCACGGATCATCGACCAAGGCAAGTAACACTTTGATCATATCTCTTTTCATACCCGGTTTTTATGCATTAGATCAATCCTCAAACATTGCATGATTAAGATCTAATTAAATTGTGGGAGTTTTGGAAAGTAGTTGAGGTAGTACCTATTACATTTTGTTACCAAACCCTTGGGAGTTACTTCTCGTTAAGCTTATTATGCCATGCTATGCTAGTGAGGCGTGGATTGGGTGAGTGTATCCATGACAGATGTGAGATTGTTAATTAATGGTTTATCTAAGGTGGCAACTTAAACACACATCTGGGTGGATTGAGGTACTGAGTAGATCCGAGTTACTGTTTTCTTTATGGACCGCCACCCGGGCTCAAAGGGATCATGAGATTATTCATGCTAGAAACTTCCGTGTGTAGCCACAAGCTACTACGGGCTCTAACATAGTTGACTAAGTCGTGCGAACTCTTCTGATGGTTGACTAGCAGATGTAGGGATGTAGGTTGATACGGTCTATCCGTTCGTAAGGTGCTAAGCGCCGAAAGACTATGTCTCGGTCATCCATTTCTCAAACATCATGTAGTGCGAGAAATCAAGCGGAGGAGATCGAGTCTTGTGGGGAAAAGTGCACAAACCTCTGCAGAGTGTATCAAACTAATCATGGTTAGCCGTGTCCCCGGTTATGGACATCTTGAGTATCTAGTACTTGGATTATCATGTTAATCTCATCATGTTACTTTAATTAATTTTGTTGGGTTTTTAATGATGATGCTTAATTGGGATTGAGAATGCTGTCAACCATTTTCAATGTTTAAATACCACCATGATAGTTAAATAAAATTTATTCCTTTGCAGTAGGGAAAAATTGGCTTTCCACCATCCATATATGCATGTAGTATAGCATTACTCTTTCATATTGCTCTCTATGTGTTACATTGCGGCATATTCCATGTCTTTGACCCATTTCGGGCTATAGCGTTCATGTTGAGACTTTTCCGATTTCGAGTAAGTTGACTTAGGTCGGTAGTTCTATACTCGATGATGCGTTGGAGTTGATGGACTCCGCTTATCTTCCAAGCCTTCCTTTTGTTATCGTTATTAGATGGCCTTAAGCCATATTTTCTTTATAATAGGTTCTCTTTTGAGACATTCGATGTAATAAGTGTGTGATTGCTACTCGTTATAAATCCTTCAGAAATGCTGTGGCGTGTCGACATTCTTGATCCGAGGATGACTTCTTGATGCGAGATCGAGATCGAATTGTTTGAGGTGCGGGTCGCTTCTGCCTTCGCCCGTCGATGCTAACGAACTCTCCCTCAAAGCTTCGGCTGGATCGGAGTTCGAGGGACGTCATCGAAGTTGACGTGATGCGAACTTACTGGAGGTGCCATACGTTCGATGCGATCGGTCGGATCTCGTGAAGGCGATACGACTACATCAAGCTGTTGTCGGGAAGCTGATCGTGACCCACGAACACCTATGGGACTGGCGGACGGAGTCCCTTTTGGTTCGATTGGAGGCGGAGATTACCGAAAGAGCAGATCAAAGCGATGCACACGAGCAGATTACCCAGCCGGGCTCAGGAGATAATACTCCTCTGCTGCTTGTCGATTATATTGTGTTCTTGCTAGGGAGCCTGGTGAGCTACAAAACCTAGCTTGAATGTGTAGTCTTGAATGAGTCGAACCGGCCGAACCCCCAACCCTTTCAGCGTTGCGCATGGGCCTCCTTTTATAGGCTCAAGGGGTCACTTACAGTCGCTTAGCGTCGGCGAAGAACAAAATGGGAAAAATGAGCTACGGTTGGTACAACTACTTTTGTCACGATGTATTCTACCTAACTTTCGGCAAGGGACAAAAGCAATAAATGCCCGTCCATATCGCCTAAGCAGTCTGAAAAGGGACCGTTAGGGGCGCCACTTGCTCGCCGCGATGGTACCCTGTCGGTGCCGCTTACCCAAGCTGCTCTCCGCTGGCTGACTGACCTCTTGACCGCACTGCGCTGGAATGGCCCCATAGCGACACGTTGGTGGATGAGCTGGAGGCGGAGATGAAGAGTTGCTTGCAGCGGCAAGCACCTTGCCGTGGCTGAGATCTCCTTGTCGGCTCGGGGCTTGTCGCTCACCAAGCCTTGCGACAAATTCTCTTCTTGGGGCCTTGTCTTCTGCGTGCCTCAAGTGGTCTTCCCGACAAGCTCCTCTTGGGGCCCATTTCCGTTAGCTTAAATACTTTGTTTTAGAATGGCTCCAAAAGGCACCGTAGGAGGATCTTAGCGGTCACTAGAGCAGCCCTTGCCGCTGAGTCTTGCAAGCTGCCGCAGTGCGAGTTAGGGATACTAGGGTACCCCTACTCTAGTACTGCACGGCGAGGAGCCCGACCTTGGGCCACCTGCGATGCCGGCGCTGTTGGGCCAGGCCCAAAACGGTCTGCACAGGAGCGGCCTAGATCCTTGCCTTGATTACTGGCTCCGGACCCTGCGTCTCCCACCGAGCAGCACGTCTGGGACGTGGCGTCGTGGGAGGAGAATCGGTGAGGCTTTTCTTTAATTGGAAAAGCGGAGCGTCAGCCCCTCTCCCTCCCTATAGCGAAGCAGGGGCAGGTGCGCCCACCTCGCCATTGCCGTCACATCTCAAAACCATGTCGCTCCCTCCCTCCTTCTCAGTGCGAAGAGGCGGCGCTCTGCCCCCCGCCGCCACCAGCATGCCATCAACTCCCGTCGGCCTCCTCCACCACCTCCACCATTGGCTCCAAAGCCGACAAGGGAAGGCGTGAAAGTGGCCGGCGCCCAGCGGCTGGCGCGGCTGTGAGGCAGGCCATCTTGACCCCATTCGGCATTAAAGGTGAGGATGGGTACTACCTCTTAAGGTGTGCGAGCGGCGGCGCATCCAGCGCCTGAGGTAATCTGCCGCCACACTCAGAGTTGGTTTCTGCCGGTACCCCTTCTTGGCGCTTTTCTTCTGCGGGCTCTGCGCCTTGCTTCTCTGAATTCTTTGCGATATCGCGAACACCTCACGGGCCGCCTCCTTGATTTCACCCCCAATGCTGTCTGACCATGGCGGTTTGGCACACCTTCTGAAAACTTTGTCGAGTCCACCCAAATGTAGCCCTCTTCGCCACTTCTTCATGCCCGCGTTGAGAGAGGGAGAGCCGCTTCTTGCGGAGGGATTGCTTGGATCTCGAGGATCGCCAAGAAAGAAGCATATCTGGAAGGAGAGCTCCGCGGCAAGTGGGAGGTGGAGAGCCGATTGGTGTTGGATCATGGAGGAGAACCCGCAGCCCTTCACTGCCAGCAAGCAACTCAATAGTCTTGGCAACCTTGATTGGAGCAACTTGGCGCGGAGGATGCTAGGTTGAAGATAGCTGTGACCCGGATCTTGCGCCTCGGGCATGCGGACTCTTTGTGGCGCCGTTAGTAGCAGATTTCCTCGCCGCCCGCGCTCGCTCCTTGCGGGGAGAGGAGGAGGCTGGCTTGGGAGTTCCAAAATGCGGCGGACATCATGAGGTTGCGCCCCGGGCCTCAGCTGGAATTTCAACATCTTGGAGCTGGATCGCGATGCTCTGCTGGGCTGTACAAGCCCGACCAGATCACCCGGTGGTTCATGTTGCCAAGGGGTCGTTCCTTTGTGCAAAACAACTCTTATTTCGACCGCATCCGGTGCAATGATGCCCGTTGTGGATTCCCATGGGATCGTTCCAACAGGCAAACCCCCGGATGGCGTCGTCTGCGGTTCTTCGACAGACTGGAAGAAGTGCCGATCCGCCCAAACGAGCAGAAATAAACACCCGTGACCTCCGCGGCGAGCTGCACCGCGCTCGCCACCAGCTGGAGGAAGCGGCGAAGCTACCATGCCATTGGTGGTCGGAGTTTACCGTGGAGAAAGCGAGAGGCAGCGTAGGGCAACAAGCCTTGCCGA
>JAHIAM010001293.1:0-21275 GCA_021605205.1 Aegilops longissima | reverse complement strand
ATGCCTGGTTCATCATTTACCTTCCGGAGCGCAGATACGCATTGCATATCACATCTCGCATATCATGCCATGTTTTGCATCATGTTGATTGTGCATTGCACCGTGATTTATTGTGGTTCCTTTGTTTGTGTTGTTGCTTTGGGTAGAGCCGAGACGAGTACGTGAACGAGGAACCTGTTGAGAACGCTTCGAGGATCAAGCTTTACAACTCTCGAGAACGCTATCGCAAGATGACCATACCTCAAATCACTTCTATCTTTGCTATGCTAGTTGCTCGCTTTTTGCTATGCCTATGCTGCATTCCTACCACTTGATATATCATGCCACCCATATTGCCATGTCAGCCCTAACCATCCTTTCCTAGCAAACCGTTGATTGGCTATGTTACCGCTTTGCTCAATTTCTCTTATAGCGCTGTTAGTTGCGTGAAGTTGAAGTTTGTTCCTTGTTGAACATGGAGATGTTGTTCCTTATTGGAACATGTTTACTTGTTGGGATATCACAATATTTATCTGCTATAATTAATGCATCTATATACTTGGTAAAGGGTGGAAGGCTCGGCCTTATGCCCGGTGTTTTGTTCCACTCTTGCCACCCTAGTTTCCGCCATACCGTGTTATGTTCCTTGATTTTATGCTCCTTACACGGTTGGGTGATTTATGGACCCCTTGACAGTTCGCTTTGAATAAGACTCGCCCAAAGAAGGCCCAACTTTGGTTTTACCATTTGCCACCTAAGCCTTTTCCCCTGGTTTTCATGAGCCCGAGGGTCATCTTATTTTAAACCCCCGCCAATGCTCCTTCGAGTGTTGGTCCAAACTAGAGCACCGTATGGACCATTCCTTGGCAACTTGGATTACGTGGTGGCTCAGACGCTTCGCTTATCCGTGTGCCCTGAGAACGAGATATGTGCAGCTCCTATCGGGATTTGTCGGCACATTCGGGTGGCTTTGCTGGTCTTGTTTTATGGCTGTCGAAATGTCTTGTAGTCCGGGATTCCGAGATTGATCGGGTCTTCCCAGAGAAGGAATATCCTTCGCTGACCGTGAGAGCTTATAATGGGCTGTTGGGACACCCCGCAGGTAATATCTTTCAAAGCCGTGCTCGCAAGTTATGAGGCAGATGGGAATTTGTTAATGTCCGTTGTAGAAAACCCAAAGTTGACCTCAAATAAAATACACATCAATCACAGTGTAACCGTGATGGTCTCTTCTCGGCGGAGTCCGGAAGTGAACACGGTGTTGGAGTTATGTCTGACGTAAGTAGTTCAGATCACTTCTTGATCACTACTAGCTTCACGACCGTGCTTTGCTCCTCTTCTCGCTTTCTTTTATGTATGTAGCCACCATATATGCTAGCCGCTTGCTGCAGCTCCACTTTACTACCCTGTCCTTCCTATAAGCTTAAATAGTCTTGATCTCGCTGGTGTGAGATTGCTGAGTCCCCGTGACTCACAGATTCTACCAAAACAGCTTGCAGGTGTTCCGATGAGGCCAGTGTGATTTAAACCGAGCTCACGTGGGAGTTCGACGAAGAACGTGGTCGTTACTATGTGTCTTTTCCCTGATGATCAGAGTGGAGCTCAGCTTGGGACGATCGGGATCCGTAGCATTTGGGGTATCTTCTTTATTTTGGTTCCGAGTCGGACCTTGAGTGTACTCAATGATGGATGTTTATTTATGTACTGTGTGAAGTGGCGACTGTAAGCCAACTATGTATCTCTTTCCTTATGTATTACATGGTTGTGTGAAGATTACCTCACTTATGTACATTGCTTTCAATGCGGTTATGCCTCTAAGTCGTGCCTCGACACGTGGGAGATATAGCCGCATCGAGGGCGCTATGTTGGTAATCGAGCCTTCCCGACTTAGGAGCCCCTACTTGATTGTTTGTCATGCTTGTTGAGTCTAGAATGGAAAATGTTTTGAGTCTTAGGATTATATATATCGGAGAGTAGGATTCTTTTACTCCCAAACCCTTCGTCGCCTGGTGAGGTATTCCCCGACGAGAATTTTGACTCTTCTCCTCAAATTTCACTAAATTTTTTTAGGATCACGTGGTATGTTGGAATCGTTCCGATGGTTTTGTGACGAGAACATTGTTCTTGGTGCCTCCCGACATTTAGGGGTTGTGGCAGTGTCCCGGAGTTGAGCTCCGAGGTGTTGTCGCCACAATTTTATCGCTGCAGCTCGAATACCTGAGTTTTACCGACATCGAAATCTCTTTTGTGCAGTTGTTAGTGAGATAACCCCGATAGCCCAAAGATCGAGGCGAGTGCGGGAGTATTGCCATGACTTGTATAACGGATGTTTTTCAAGGTCGAGGTACACGATTTCGAGGATTTCTTGGTTATGTGTTGACGGATGGATACACCGATCTAGGTATTGTTAGTTTGGGTGATATATTTTGTGTCCCCTCGATCCCCAACACCAGATTGCATAACCGAAAGTTTCGGAGTTTATAGGTGGAATTCTAGTAGCTTACAGATATTCTTTCCGATGATGTATGATTTGAGATTGGGGTTCAACGCTCAGTGGTCCGCCCATTCACTACGATTTACAAAGGTCGCGAGACGCCTTAAAGAATCCTTGGCTATGCTGATTCGGGACGCCTTGTTTGTCATTCGTGACGTCTGCTATACGTCGTGTCCGTGTGGGCCCCACCACTAACACTTTGGGCGTAAATTCTATCATGTGTTTGTTCCGCTCATTCTAGAAGCCAATCTTTTGTTCTCGCCAGATATTTGATTTGTTTCTAAGACAGATGTTGTTTCCATATCTTTATCTAAGTGGCTTTCACCTTAATGGACGTGTGATGATTAACTTTGAATTCATTCTGCTCATTCTTGTTCGAATGTTTATTGTGAAGACTATATGTTGCAATTTCTATCCGCTGATTCTACTTATCTATTTGTCTATCAAAGGACTAACGGATGTCACCCTCTTCGTGATGGCTCCGCCAACTCGCCGTAATCCGGATCGCAATGATGGGGATCACCGAACCTCCACCTCCACCTCCGCCTCCAGAGGCTCGGCAAGCTATCATGGCAGCCACCAATGCCAATGCTCGATGATTTTGCAGCTCTTGCAAGAACGCACTCAGGGCAAGGCAATCAAGGAAATCAAGGTCAAGGCAACAACCAGCCGCACTTTGCTACTTCTCACCGGCCTCGCTAATCAGTCAAGTCTTTCAGCTTTTGTGTTGAGGCTACGACGCCGACGATTGGCTTGTGGACATCTGCAAGCATTTTGATTGTGGCAATGTCGCACTCGAGGACTTTGTCAAGTTTGCATCGCTTCAACTCAAGGATCAAGTCTGCCGAGTGGTACCAAAGAATACAAAGATTCCAGAGGAGGTCGTGTCATTACCTCGGATGAGTTCCGCCGTGATTTCAGAGCTCATCACATTCCAAAAGTGTTGTTGAGAGCAAGCGTGAGGAGTTCCGCAATCTCAAGCAGGCAACATGTCTGCCTATCAATACAATATTCAGCCTGTAAGCTCGCTGCTTTGCTAAGCAAGACGACTGATGAAAAGAGTATGATCTATCAATTCAGAGGTGGTCCGAGAGAAGATCTGCAATTAGCTCTTGTGCTTTTTGAGCCGATAAGTATGATGAATTCTACAACATGGCACTCAAGCAAGAAGCTGCCCAGCTCAAATGTGAGGCTTCTAAGAAGAGAATCGGATGCAGTTCAGTCTTCTTCTTCCTCTCAAGTGGCAGCTAAGCAGCAGGTTCTACCTTCCTCCTCCTCCGCTCCGGCCACCTTATCGCCAGAAGAACTCAGTGGCCGTGGATCTTCCCACCCACCCAACCCAAAGCTATCGTAACAAGTCTAATTTCAAGCTCCAAGGTCAAGTGCTCTTTACCACCGTCCGCTTCTCGAGGTGACTTGCAACAAATGTCGCCAGAAAGGTCACTATGCTAACAAGTGCTTCAACCAGAGGCGCCTTCGCCTCCTCCTCCGTGAAGTCTTCCAGAATGCAAAGGGTCAAGCATAATCCCAAGTTTGCAAAGGTCAATATGATGAATGCAGCTCAAGCAGAGGATTCTTCCGATGTGATAATGGGTAATCTTCCGCTAATGATATTCCCGCAAAAGTCTTATTTGATACCGTGCATCGCATTGTTTCATGTCAAGATCGTTTTGCAAAGAATGATTTTTCTTGGTCTTACCTGATAAACCTTTGGGTATTATTTCTCCCGAAATCAATGAGAGCCAACTCAATAGTTCATGATGTCTCTATCAAGATGGGCGATTATAGATTTCTATCTAAACCAATGGTTCTTGGTGACTCGGATATTGATCTTATTCTCTGAATGGATCGGTTTTATCAAGACAAAGCTCAGCTTGATTGTGCTGCTGTGGAAATTCAATTGACTCACTCTTCTAATGATGTGATCATCTATGCCGCCGTGATGAAACCATTCGTTGTTTTCTCTCAATGAGAAGGGCGAATTGATGCTATCTCTCGATTCCAAATGCTTAGAGTACCAAGATGTCTTTCCGTAAGAGCTTCCGGCATGCCTCCTCATCGGCCGCTTGAGTTTGTTATCGATCTTGAGCCCGCATCAACCCGCTTGCAAGCCGCCCATACAAGCTTGGACCCGATGAGCTGAAGGAATTGAAGAAGCAGCTCGATGAACAAGAGCGCTCTGGTTTGATCGCACCGAAGTTCATCTCCTTGGGGTTGTGGTGTTCTTTTGTCCAGAAGAAGGATGGCACGGACCGATTTTGCGCCGACACCGCCCATTGAATAAGAAGACAATTAAGAACAAGTATCCACTTCCCAACATCAATGAGCTTTTCGAGCAACTCAAAGGTGCTAAAGTGTTCTCCAAGCTTGACCTTCAGATGGGTATCATTAGATTCGATTCGTGAACAAGATATTCCCAAGACAAAGATTCGAACAAGCTTGGTTCTTATGAATATACTCGTCATGTCTTTCGCCTTGTCAATGCTCCTCCTACATTCTCTTGGATGATGAACTTCATCTTCAACCCTACACCAATGAATTCTTGCCTTGGTCTATCTTGATGATATTTTGGTCTTCCCAAGAATAAGAAGGATCATGCCAAACATTTGCGATTGGTGCTAGACAAGCTCGAGAGTATCAATTTATGCTAAGTTCTCCAAATGTGAATTTTGGCTTGATGAAGTGCTCTACCTTGGTCATATCATCTCCGCCAAGGGCATCGTCAGTTAATCCCGAGAAGGTGTCCGCAATTGTGAATTGGGAACCTCCTCGTATCGTCAAGCAGCTCCGCAGTTTTCTTGGTCTTGCAAGCTATTGTCAAGATTCGCTGAGAACTTCTCCATGATTGCAAAGCCTCTTTCCAACCTTCTCCGTAAGCATGTGAAGTATGTCCGGTCTCCCGAGTGTGACGTTGCTTTCAATACTCTCAAAGAGAAACTCGTCACAGCCCCGCTCTTGACTCCTCCCGATGAATCCAAGCCATTCAAGTTTTCTTGATGCTTCTTCAAGGTCTCGTGCTGTGTTAATGCAAGAGAAGAGAGTTGTGGCTTATACCTCTCGCCAGCTGAAGCTCAACGAAAAGAACTACCCCACTCACGATCTTGAGTTGGCGGCAGTTGTCCATGCATTGATAACGTGGAGACATCTCTTGTTGGGAAGGAAAGTGGACATTTTCACCGATCACAAGAGTCTCAAGTACATTTTCACTCAACCCAACCTCAACCTCAGCAGACTCGATGGGTCGAAATGATTCAAGAGTACAACCCAAGTATTGAATATACTCCGGCAAGGCCAATGTCATTGCAGATGCTTTGAGCAGAAAGCTTATCGCAATGCCTAATCCTCAAGCCCTTCACCGGATCTCTGTGAAGCTTCCGAAGCTGAATCTTCAAGTTGTTCCTCAAGGCTTTCTTGCCAACCTCATAGTCTCTCCTACTTTGGAAGATCAGATTCGTGAGGCTCAACTTCGGATACCATGGTGAAAAGGTGAAACGTGGTATCGACAAGGGCATTTCCAAGTACAAGTGCTTCCACATTGATGACAAAGATACTCTTTTCTTTGAGGACCGGATTGTGGTTCCTAAGGTGATCTCGAGAAAGCCATTATGAACGAGGCTCACAATTCGCTTCTATCCATTCATCCCGAAGTACGAAGATGTACCAGATCTCAAGCAACATATTGGTGGACTCGAATGAAGCGAGAAATTGCACAATTCGTGAATGAATGTGATGTCTGCAGAAGAGTGAAAGTAACACCAACGACCAGCTGGTCTCCTCCAACCTCTTGCTATTCCGAATGGAAGTTTGATCATATCGAGATGGACTTCGTGATCGGATTTCCAAAGTCCAATCATGGAAATGATGCTATCTTCGTTGTCATTGACAAGCTTACTAAAGTGGCTCATTTTCTTCCTATCAAAGAATCTATCACAAAGAGCTCGCCTGGCAGAGCTATACACCTCCGTGATTGTCTCTCCTTGCACGGCATTCCACAAGTGATCTCTTCGCACTGCAAGCATCTTTACCTCCAAGTTTTGGGATTCTTTTCGTAAGGCCATGGGCACCAACATTCGCTTCAAAGACAACTTTCCATCCTCAAACAAGTGGCCAAGTCGAGTGAGTTAATCAAATCCTTGAAGATATGCTCGTGGCTTGTGTCATTTCCTTCGTATGAAGTGGAAGATTGTCTTCCATATGCCGAAGTTCTCCTACAACAACAGCTTCCAAGCGAAGTTCGCAAGGCCCCATTCGAAATTTCTATGGCGTAAAGTGCCGTATTCTCTCAATTGGTTTGAGATGTGAACGCCAACTTTTGGCAATGACTTGATCACGTATGTAAGAAATGTGCAAAGTCATTCGTGAGAATTCAAAGCCGCGAATCGCGCCTGTAAGAGCTATTATGATGATAAGCACCGTGATGTGGCTTTTGAAATCGGAGACCATGTCTACCTCCGCCTCTCCAATGAAAGACACTCGCCGCCTGTATCAAAGGAAGCTTGCCCTAGATACGTGGGTCCTTTCAAGATCATTGGCAAAAGAGGCGATCTCGCCTATCAACTTGAGCTTCCATCCAACTTTGCAAATGTGCACGATGTGTTTCACGTGTCACAGCTTCGCAAGTGCTTCAAGACTCCTAAACGCACTATCAACTTCAAGAGATTGACCTTCAAGAAGATCTCTTATCATGAGCACCCTGCTCCTATTCTTGAAGAAACCGAGCGCAAGACTCGCAACAAGTCAATCAAATTCCTGAAAGTGAAGTGGTCACACCATTCCGACCGAGAAGCTACCGAGCGCGAGGATCACCTCCGCTCCGGAATATCCGGAGTTCTTTCAGTCCTAGATCTCGGACGAGATCCTCTTGTAGTGGTGGAGTGTTGTAACACCCTAAGTAACTTTCCATATTTGTAACTCCAACTCTTGCCATTTTCGGCATTGTGATATGATATTCCTCCGTGGTTGGGTTTTTCTCCTTTTGCATTTTGTCCATGTCATGCATTTTTATCATGTCATCATGTGCATCGATTTGCATACGTGTTCGCCTCTTGATTCCGAGCATTTTTCCCGTTGTCCGCTTTTGCAATCCGACACTCCTATCTCCCCGGCCCCTTTTACGTTTTTCCGTAAAGGGTACTAAACCTTCTCGAATGGACCGAGGTTTGTCTAGTGGCCTTGGTATACCACCCGAGACCACCGGTCAAGTTTCGGTCATTTGGAGCTCGCTTGGTACTCCAACGGTTAACCGTGACTTCGCAAAGGCCTCTTTCAAGTTGCAGCCCAACACCCCTTCAAACAGCCCAATAACCCATCTAAGTCACTTCCATGCTCTCCGTCGCTCGATCACGATCGTGGGCGAAAACTACACCTCATTTGACTCTCCTAGCTCCTCTACCTATAAATCAGTCCCTCCCCAAATTCAGATGAACCCTAGCCTAGCCTCCCTCGCTCACGGATATGTCCATGCGCCACGGACACGCCCACCGCCGCCACCACGCTATCCGCCAATAGGACGCCACACTCAGCTCCCGGCCACAAGCCTCGACGAATCACGCTGCCGCCACTCGCCTCCTTCGCCCTCACCCATCTGGCCGCGCCTGGGGCTCAGATCCGCTCCGCCGGACGAACCGGCCGCTGCCTGGCCGCATGAGCCCTCAAGGCCTCGCTCCCAGCTAAGCTCTGCCGCCTTCCTTTCACACAAGCTGGCGCCGCCTCGCTGGCGCTTCCGCCTCGCTCGGCTCAGGCGAGCTCAAGGCCACGGCCCCGCGGGCTGGCCTCTCGCCCTGCCTTGGCCCGGCCTCACGCCGAGCGCCTCCTGGCGGCTGCCCGCCCTTCTTCCGCTGCCACTCGCCTCGGGATCCGGCGAGCTCAGGCCACAAGGCTTGCCGCCGATCCGATCCCGACTCGATCCGATCGGGAGCGCCTGCTGACTTTCTTCTTCCCTCTAATTTTTCTCTAAGTCCTTAACCTCTGTGTTTATTTTGTGTCATTTTCTTCATGCTATAACTCTGTCATCGTAGATCCATTTTATGCGATAATATATCAAAATGTTCGTCTCAAGAGTAGATCATTTCATCTCATTGCATCATTTTCATTTGAGCTCATCTTGATGCCCGAAATGCTGTTGAAGAGGGCTATGTGATGTTAGTTTCTGTTTCTTAACAGAACTTGCACTTTTGTTATTTTTGCCATGATTAATGTGTGCACCCTATGAATTTGAGTCCCACATGTGTTTTGTAATATGCCATGCCATCTTTCCAGGGTGTATGCCATGTATTTTTGTGATCTATGTGGTGACTAGCACAAGCATGCAAAGTAGGTGTCCTGATGTTGCTGTTTTCAGCCCTGTTTAGCTGATATTTTGATGCCATGTTAACTTGATGATACCGAGAGATCTATGCATATTTTGAGATACTTCAGTAAGGATGTTTTGTAAAACATGTCTTGCTCTATCCATCCATGCCTTTGTTTGCAATTATGGAGTGCCATAGCTTGAGTCAATCGAGCTCTACTTTTGCTATCAAATGTTTCCTGGCAGATTGTTTACATGTTATTCAATTTTGCCAAGCTTGTTGTCGTTGATCCATGTATGCTATGTTATTGTTCTTGCCATGTATGTCTTCTATGTCATGTATTCTTGATGTATGTATGCTTAGTTTATCATATAAGGCTCTGTAGTGAGTGCATTGAGCTTGTAAACATGCCTACTTGTTATCAGTTTTTGACATGCCATGTTGCTGAATCTGTTAACGAAACTTTCGATATTGACATGGGTGTTACTATATTTTCTGATCCTTTTTGGCTTATGGTCAGTAAGGGACTTTTGTTCTATGCTTTGAGTAGATTCATGCCATGTCATGTTTTGCTATTTTAAGTTCCTGTAGCATGTAGTTTTGTTGCTCTGAACATTGCAACCTGATGCTGTTTTTGCCATGTCCAGCCTGATATTTTGTGCACTTTTGCCATGCTTGTTTGAACCTGTTATGATGTGAACTAGCCGTAGCTCAGTGCTCATCTTTTGTCGAGCATCTTGTGTAGATCACTGCCATGTGCTTTGTTGGTACGTTTGGGTGCAGTAGCTTAATTAATTATTGCTTGCTAAGTAGCATCATGCTGTTAATGGCAGATTTGCGCCATTCTTGTTTTGCTTGTCATTTGCAAACCGTGCATCCGATTCCGGTGATCTTTATATCGATTTCAACCGAAATCATCTCATCTTTCCAGTGGCATACTTGGTTTGCCAAGTTGATGCCTGGTTCATCATTTACCTTCCGGAGCGCAGATACGCATTGCATATCACATCTCGCATATCATGCCATGTTTTGCATCATGTTGATTGTGCATTGCACCGTGATTTATTGTGGTTCCTTTGTTTGTATTGTTGCTTTGGGTAGAGCCGGAGACGCAGACGTGAACGAGGAACCTGTTGAGAACGCTTACGAGGATCAAGCTTTCACAACTCGAGAACATTGCGCAAGATGACCATACCTCAAATCACTTCTATCTTTGCTATGCTAGTTGCTCGCTTTTTGCTATGCCTATGCTGCGATGCCTACCACTTGATATATCATGCCACCCACATTGCCATGTCAGCCCCTAACCATCCTTTCCTAGCAAACCGTTGTTTGGCTATGTTACCGCTTTGCTCAGCCTCTTATAGCGCTATAGTTGCAGTGAAGTTGAAGTTTGTTCCTTGTTGAACATGGAGATGTTGTTCCTTATTGGAACATGTTTACTTGTTGGGGATATCACAATATTTATCTGCTATAATTAATGCATCTATATACTTGGTAAAGGGTGGAAGGCTCGCCTTATGCCCGGTGTTTTGTTCCACTCTTGCCACCCTAGTTTCCGCTATACCGTGTTATGTTCCTTGATTTTATGCTCCTTACACGGTTGGGTGATTTATGGGACCCCTTGACAGTTCGCTTTGAATAAGACTCGCCCAAGAAGGCCCAACTTTGGTTTTACCATTTGCCACCTAAGCCTTTTTCCCTGGTTTTCGAGCCCGAGGGTCATCTTATTTTAAACCCCGCCAATGCTCCTCGAGTGTTGGTCCAAACTAGAGCACCGTATGGGACCATTCCTTGGCAACTTGGATTACGCCGTTCTCAGACGCTTCGCTTATCCGGTGTGCCTCGAGAACGAGATATGTGCAGCTCCTATCGGATTTGTCGGCACATTCGGGTGGCTTTGCTGGTCTTGTTTTATTGCTGTCGGAATGTCTTGTAGTCCGGGATTCCGAGATTGATCGGGTCTTCCCGTAGAAGGAATATCCTTCGCTGACCGTGAGAGCTTATAATGGGCTGTTGGGACACCCCGCAGGTAATATCTTCAAAGCCGCGTCTGCGGTTATGAGGCGATGGGAATTTGTTAATGTCCGGTTGTAGAAAACCCAAAGTTGACCTCAAATAAAATACACATCAATCAAGGTGTAACTGTGATGGTCTCTTCTCGGAGTCCGGAAGTGAACACGGTGTTGGAGTTATGTCTGACGAAGTAGTTCAGATCACTTTGATCACTACTAGCTTCACGAATCGTGCTTTGCTCCTCTTCTCGCTTCCTTTTATGTATGTAGCCACCATATATGCTAGTCGCTGTGCAGCTCCACTTTACTACCCTGTCCTTCCTATAAGCTTAAATAGTCTTGATCTCGCTGGTGAGATTGCCGAGTCCCCTGACTCATGATTCTACCAAAACAGTTGCAGTGTTCCGATGAGGCCAAGCAGTGACGAACCGAGCTCACGGGAGTTCGACGAAGAACGTGGTCGCATTATGTGTCTTTTCCCGATGATCAGAGGGAGCCCAGCTTGGGACGATCGATCTGTAGCATTTGGGCTATCTTCTTTATTTTGGTTCCGTAGTCGGACCTTGAGTGTACTCAATGATGATGTTTATTTATGTACTCGTGAAGTGGCTAATCGTAAGCCAACTATGTATCTCTTTCCTTATGTATTACATGGGTTGTGTGAAGATTACCTCACTTATGACATTGCTTTCAATGCGTTATGCCTCTAAGTCGTGCCTCAACACGGGGAGATATAGCCGCATCGAGGGCGCTATATGGGTGCACTACGCCAGTGATGAATGATGACTTTGGGAAAGTCAGAACCCACCTCCACTCTTCACCCCTCTACAAAGAAATACCTCACCCCGCACCAACCGCTCAAATGGGCTCAAGAAACTCACCCCACTTCATCTCAGACGTGAAGAAATTCCAGCCACTAGTGTCAAGAAACCGCCACCGATCACTTGAACACGCAGATCGCCACTAAAGAGGAACCAGAAATTCTCACCAAGAACCCGAGATTGCGATTCTCAAGTCGTGATGCAACTCATCGACACTCCACCGCCAAAGCCAAAGGATCCATTCTCGTGGAAGAAAAGTTCAAGGCTGAAGATTTCTTCAAGTAGCATGTGTTCTTCATGACACAACCCCTATGATTCTCGCTCGCGATAAGGAAGAGGTGTTTCGGACAGCCACCAAAGCCAATTTCTATTCCTCGGTTGTTCAACAAAGACAAAGTCTTCGATCATGCACACATTCCTCATGTGGACATGGAATCTCCGCTGGCTTCGAGCCTGTCCTCGGTGTTCTTCACGACGCTGGATCATAAATTTCTGTAATCGACATATGTGATTGGAATGAAGAACTCATTCTTCAATTCTTATGACGCTGCACATCACAGAGATTCTCAAGATGTGAACTCATGGGTGTTGGACTCGATGTCGAAAACACTCACTACAAGGCACCAGCCATCAATTGCTTCAGTCCCTACCACTCACTCCTCCCTTGAAGGTGCTCGCTATGCCTACAAAGGAACCCGAACTTACAAATCACTACATGCAAGTTCGATGAAGCCTTTGAAGCTGTGGCAGGCCCCACGTAACCAAATTCTCATCAAGGAATTATCAGATGTGCCTCGGATTGTCTACCACATTTTGACGAAGACATTGAGTCCTATCAAAGGCCACGACTCAATGAAGAAGAAGTCGCTGGCATCATGAAGAATCTGCTTTTCAATATCATTCATGCATGCCTCTGCCAACTTCCATGATTTCTTCATGAGGACTCGCCAATGTCGCTATGTCACCTTTTGAGTGAAGTCTTATGCACCTTGGATTATGAGATTCATCAAAACAAGGTCTTCACTCAATTACAAAGCTGATACTCAATCATCGCAGCTACTTGCCTCCGATTGAAGTCCTCAAATGGACATTTTCCTCACCGATGACAAAGGCAAGGTCATTGCTATGATAGATGAAGGCATTCGTCCATTGATGGTCAATTTCGCAAGGCTGCATCCTACTCAACCAATGATGACTCGCCACCCATGACTCGCCGCCAACGCAACCAAGCCAAATCCTCAAGGTACAACACCTGTGGTGATGACCGATCGTGAGCTTCTCCTCGCCTTCATCAAGGTTGATCGTAATCATAAATGGGTCAAGCGCCGCTTGGTTCAATTCTTCACAACATGACCTCATCCCATAATGCAAAGAAGAAAATCAATACTACCTCCATGAAACCTTCAACTGCACTCGGCCTGTTTTGTCTCATGTCTACAATAAGAAGATCTCAAGAAAATGGGTCTCAAGGAAGAATTTGACCGGTCTGCACCTCCACCAAGAAATACAAGAAGGTCAAGGTTCTTCCTCAGAGCGACTGCACTCAAATACCGATCTCTCGTGCTCAAGTGTCATCCTCGGATCAAGAATGCCGACACCACACAAGATCAAGGATTTATAACAGAGTAGCAATCACACACTTATTACATCGAATGTCTCAAGAGAGAACTTAACAAAAAATATGGCTTAAGTCCATCTAATAACGATAACAATGAAGGCTTGGAAGAATAAGCGAGTCCATCAACTCCAACGACATCACCGAGTATAGAACCACGACCTAAGCACCTTACAAGTCGTTTAAAAGTCTGCAACATGAAACGTTGCAGCCCAAAACGGGTCAAGACATGGAATATGCCGCAAAGTAACACATAGAGAATAATGAAAGAGTAAGCCTATACTACATGCATATATGGCTGGTGGAAGCTCTATGGTTACAGCTTTTATGAAGCCAATTTTTTCCATACCGCAAAGGAATAAATTTATTTAACTATCATGGTGGTTGTTGAACATTGAGAATGGTTGACAGATCCTCAATCCCAATTATAAGTACTCATTAACAACCCAACAATATTATTTAGAGTAACATGATGAGATTCACATGATATCCAAGTACTAGATACTCAAGATGTCCATGACCGGGACACGGCTAACCATGATTAGTTTATACACTCGCAGAGGTTTGTGCACTTTTCCCACAAGACTCGATCTCCTCCGCTTGATTTCTCGACTACATGGTGTTTGAGAAACGGATGACCGAGACATAGTCTTCGTGGCGCTTAGCACCTTACATGTGGGTAGACCGCACCAACCTACAACCCCTACATCAGCTAGTCTACCCGTAAGAGTTCGCACAACTTAGTCAACTATCCTAGAGCTCATAGTAGCATGTGGCTGCACACGGAAGTTTCTAGCATGAATAATCTCATGATCCCTTTGAGCCCGGGTGGCAAATCAAGAAAAACATGCAAGTCCCGATGGAAACCAGTGCCTCAATCCACCCGTGTGTGTGTTTGTTGCCACCTTAAATAAACCATTAATTTAACAATCTCACATCTGTCATGGAATACACTCACCCAATCCACGCCTACTAGCATAGCATGGCATAATAAGCAAACGAGAAGTAACTCCCAAGGGTTTGAAAATAAACAGTAATAGGTACTACCTCAAACTACTTCCCGTAACCCACAATTTAATTAGATCCTAATCATGCAATGTTTGAGGATAGATCTAATGCATAAAAACTGGTATGAAAAGTATATGATCAAAGTGTTACTTGCCTTGTCGATGATCCGCGAAACCTAGAGACTCAAGTAACAAAGCGCGACCGTATTCTATCGCAGAAAACAAACAAGCATACAATAAGTACTCATCTAATGCACAGGTAAAACTCAGACAAAAGATCTAACCAGAAAGTTCAACTTAAGAACTCCGGTTTGCAAAAAGAATCAAATCAAACGAAGCAACGAAAGTCAAACGACGAAATAATAAGCTCCGTTTTACTAATCTGGATCTAAGTCAAATTTTACAGAAGCAAAAACTTGTTTAAGTTGGTTATTCGGAAAGAGGGTTTCGAGAGGAAACTCCAGGCGCTTGAATCGCCTGATTCCGATAAACGAGCGAAAAGTTATACTAAAACGAAAATCAGATCAGAAATCGCGATTAGAAAATCGCGGATTAAATCCGAGAAAAAGAAAACGACGAACAGGTTAACGAACGGACGTTCGTTACCTAAAACTAATCTGACGAACACATTCGTTAAAACGAACGAACGAGCGAACACTCGCTATTTAACCGAACCGAAAATAATAAACTGATCTAATTAAAAAAACGGAAACTAAAAAAAACCGATCGGTTTTTATTAAAAAAACCGGCACGGAAAACGGGGCGGCGGCGAACCTCGGCGGCGGGGTCGGCGGTTCGGCAAGTCGGCGGCAGCGGCGTGGATCGGCGGCGCAAGGGCGGATTAGGTTAGGGTTTGGGCGCATGGCAAGCGATGACCGGCCAGGGTTGGCGGCAATGGTGGTGGTCAATGGGCGGTTTCTGGGCGGGCGCTATTTAAAGGTTGCCCCAAGCGGAGTCCCGCCGAGTACGGCCCTGCAAGGCGTTCGTTTTTTTTTATAAATAATTTCGCAGAAAACAAACGAAAGAAATACTAAACGACTCCAAAAATCCCGAATAATTTTCCCGCTTTCTAAAATCAAGTTTGACTAGATGAACATTTATTTGGGGCCTAAATGAAATTTTGAAAATGCACATTTTTCCTAAATTCAAATAAAATGGCGGAAAACTCCAAAATAAAATCTTATTTGATTTTATTATTAAATCCTCATTATTTCTTTATTTTGGGGAAGTCATTTTATTCCCTCTCTCATATTTTTGTAATAGAAATAATTGAAGATAAAATAATTAAAATACAGATTCTTAGTGGTATATCCGCCATCTCTCAAGTGACACTTCTTCAATCGAGAAACATGAAACACATCGTGAACACCGACAAACCTTTGGGTAATTCCAACTTGTACACAACTTCTCCCATGCGCCCAAAACTTTGTATGGTCCCACAAAACGTGGCGCTTAATTTTCCTTTAACACCAAAACGCTTAACTCCTCAAGCGGAGATACTCAAGATAAACTCGCTCCGCTTCATATTCGCCTCCTTGCATTTTGAATCAGATAGCTCTTCCGCTTTGACTGGGCTACCTTGAGCCTATCTCGAATCAACTTTACTTTCCGCTCGCACTCTTTAATCAAATCCGTCCAAACAATCGCGGTCTCCAACTTCATCCCACAAGAAGGGGTTCTCGCACCTCCTTCCGCATAAGGCTTCGAAGGTGCCATCTTCAAACTACTTTGGTAGCTGTTGTTATAAGAAAACTCAGATATGGCAAGTTGTCATCCCAACTTGATACATAATCCAAAGCACATGCTCTCAAAGATATCCTCTAAGATCTGGTTGACTCTCTCGGTTTGTCCATCCGTCTGTGGATGAAAAGTTGTGCTAAACTCCACCGGTTCCCAAAGTTTCGCAACCGCTTGTAACTTTGAGGTGAATTGGGTTCCTCTATCCGACACGATACTCCTCGAACTCCATGCAAGCATACAACCTTGTCATGTATATCTTAGCCAATTTGGCATCGCAGAGGTAGTCTTTATCGAATGAAATGAGCTACCTTCACAAACGATCGACTACAACCCAAATCGAGTCATAGCCCGAACAGGTCCCGGCAATCCCGTGATGAAATCCATGCCTAGTTTATCCCACTTCCATTCGGTATAGGAAATGGTCAGAATAACTCGCCGGCTTCGATGTTCTCGCTTTCACTTTCGACACACATCACAAACTGCTACATACTCGCGATATCTTTCTTCATTCCGTCCACCGTAAAGTATCCTTCAAATCCAAATACATCTTGGTATTTCCGGTGGATCGAATACGCTAATCATGTGCCTCTTGCAAAATCAACTTCCGAATCTCCGGATCACTTGGTACATAAACACGGTCCTCAAACCATAAGGTATCATGCTCATCCTCACGAAATCCCTTTGCTTTTCCCTTGCTCATCTTCTCCTTAATAGAAGTAACTTCCTTATCCGTCCTTTGAGCTTCTCGATTTTGTCCATCAAAGTAGATTGAATCTCCAACGCTACATAGCCTCGGAACTATTTCCAAACATAGCTCCCAAATTCCTCGCTAATTCTTTTGGTAAACCTTCGTCATTAGGATGTTAACATGACTTTACGGCTCAACGCGTCTCGCTACCACGTTAGCCTTTCCGGTGGTAATGCAATCTCATATCATAATCCTTGATGAGCTCCAACCATCTTCTCTCCTCGAGATTTAACTCCTTCGCGTGAAGATGTACTTCAAACTCTTGTGATCCGATACACCTCACAATGATTTCCAATGAGGAAATGTCTCCATGTTTTCAATGCATGCACTATGGCTGCTAACTCCAAATCATGCGGGCATAGTTTAATTCGTGAGGTTTCAGCTATCGTGAAGCATATGAAACAACTCTTCCCTCCTGCATAAGCACCGCCCAAGTCCTCGACGTGAAGCGCCGCAATAAACTTCGTAATCCTTGCTTTGGTCCGCAGATTAATACCGTGAGGTAACCAAGCGCTTCTTCAACTCTTGGAAGCTAGCCTCACACCCTCATCCAAATAAACTTGGTATCCTTCTCAATAATTCTGTCATGGGCTTCGCAATCCTCGAGAAATTCTCAATGAATCTCCGTAGTATCCTCATGAGTCCAAGGAAACTCCGGATCTCTCCAACTGTTGTTGGCGCTTCCCGCTTTGTCACCGTGGCAACTTTAGTGGGGTCATCGCTATACCTTCTCCGGATATAACATGCCCGAGAAATCCAACTTCCTTCAACCAAAACTCACACTTGCTGAACTTGGCATACAACCGATGTTCTCCGAGCTTCGAGTACCAAACGCAAATGCTCCTTATGTTCTTCTTCATTCTTTGAGTAGACCAAGATATCGCCAATGAATACCACGACTAACTTATCCAAAAACTCCATAAACACCTTGTTCATCATGTTCATAAATAGGTCAGCGTTAGTCGACTAAATGACATAACGGTATACTCATACAGCCCGCACTGGTGGTAAAAGCCGTCTTGGGTATATCCTCGCCCCGAATCTTCAATCGATGGTATCCTCGATCGCAAATCGGTCTTGGAAAATACCTTAGCTCCTTGCAATTGGTCAAACAAGTCGTTGATCATCGGCAACGGTATTTGTTCTTAATGGTTACTTCATTCAATCCTCGATAATCAACAACCATTCTTAATGATCCATCCTTCTTCTCCACTAGAAGTATCGGTGATCCCTAAGGCGAAGAACTTGGGCGAATAAAACCTTTATCCAAGAACTCCTTAATCTGCTTCTTAATTTCTCCAAATCTTGGGCTGGCATCCTATACGGTCTCTTAGATATCAGCCAAAGGCTCGCAGTAGTTCAATCAGAAATTCAATGTCTCCGTCCGGCATGCTCGGCAACTCTTCCTAAACACGTCCGGTAATCCTTTACCACCGGTACTTCCTCCCGCACAACCTCATAGGAATTTACATGTGCTCTCCTTGGCTCATGCCGTGATACAAACTTGATTCTCCTTCCTTCGGGTGTTAAGCAAAATCGACTTCATCGCGCAATCAATATTCCTCCGCATTTTGATAACCAATCCATTCCTAATATCACATCCAATCCTTGGGATTCCAAACTATTAGGTCCGAGGGAATACATAGTTTCCAACTTAATAGCAATGATCGCACCATATACTTGCCATATATTCTGCTCCGTGAGGTTACTAGCATGGGTGACCTAAGGGCTTGGGTTGGTAATTTATACTTATCCACAAATCCCTTGATATGTATGAATGCGATGCACCAAGATCAAAAAGAACAACCGCAGAAATGTCTTAACCAAAACTTATCTATCATCGCATTCTGGCTGAGCTTCAACCTCCTCCACGGTAATGTGGTTTACTTGTCCCCGTTGAAAGGGTTTGGCTTCTTGCCTGAGCTTCCATTGCCGCTACCATTTTGGGCTTCGACAATCATTTGCATAATGCCCAGCTTTACTAAGACTTAAAACAAGTGATATGGCTCAGTTCTACCTTGGATGGTGTTGACGGTTGGTGCGGTTTTGTCCATTGCTTCCTCCATTCCCGCTTCCATTCTTGGTGCCATTATGGTTGTGCGAGCTACCTCCGTGAGTATGCTGAAATTGTCCTCCGGCTTCGGGTAAAGCGAAGTTTCACGAGCTCCCGAGTTATATTTCCTTGTCCATACTTTCTCTTGCGATTGTCAATCTGGCCGCTTCCTTCATTCATAAGAGCACGGTCTACTAACTCCCCGGTAGTTATTGAAGGTGGCTACCATCAATCGCATGCTCACTCATCGCTCACCCTTCTAGAAACTTCTCCGCTTAGTCATCAGTAGTAACGCTATCCGTGGCATAACGTGCTAGTTTACTAAAGTCATCCACATAATGGCCAACTGTCTGTCCCTCCTTGGCGCAAGTTGCTAAACTCACGCTTCTTCATGGCCATAGCTCCTGCTGAAACATGGGCAGACGGAAAGCTTGCTAAAATTGATCCCATGTGAAAGTGTCTATGGGTAAGTGGTCAAAAATTCTCCCACCATGCTGTGCATGGGTCCTTCAAGCTGATGTGTAGCAAATTTCACCTTTTCCCCATCTATACATCCCGCAGTGGTCAACTCCTCCCTACTTTATGGAGCCAATCATCTGCAACAATCGGCTCGGTGCTATCGGAAAACACCGGCGGATTCAGCCTTAAGAAACGGGTCAAATGGTCAACAGGTGGTGGTGGCGGTGGGTTTTTGTTGTTGTTGTTGTTGTTGTTGTTGTTGTTGTTGTTGTAGTAGTAGTAGTAGTAGTTGTTGTTGTTGTTGTTGTTGTTGTTGTTGTTGTTGTTGTTGTTGTTGTTGTTGTTGTTGTTGTTGTTGTTGTTGTTGTTGTTGTTGTTGTTGTTGTTGTTGTTGTTGTTGTTGTTGTTGTTGTTGTTGTTGTTGTTGTTGTTGTTGTTGTTGTTGTTGTTGTTCTTGTTGTTGTTGTTGTTGTTGCCTTGGTTCTGTATCAATGTTTGAATCAAGGCATTCTCGCGCTGAATCAACTGAGTGATCTCCAAGGGAAAACAAACTGGGTCGCCCTCGAGGCATATGAGGGTTTATATAAAAGACGAGAGTTAAGAATAGAATGAGGTCTAGGAGAAAACACTACCCATATGCACATGAGACAAAACACACAATATCACTCCAATCAATTCAAACAAGGGCATACAACGGTCTATCTATCGTTACAAAGTGCTGGAACTAAAACTAATTTTTAATGGGGAATCTACTACTGTTATGGTGGTCAACTAGAAAACTGTCCGATGAAGACTCGATGATATCCGCTCCAGCTTCATCTTCAAGTCATCATCACTAGGATCGGAGTCGGTGTCGTCGATGATGATGTAGTTCTCTGGACAGGTGCAATCTTCATCTTCTTCTCCGGGTGCTGAATTTCCCATGAGTTCTTCAATCTTCTCTTTACGTTCACCGTTTTGTCTCACTAGAGCTACAATCTCCTCCATGTAGTCCTTATGTAGTGGCCTTCAGCCTCCTTCTAGTTCGATAATCTTGGCTTTTGATTTCTTCAACTCCATCATGTCTCACAAGACATCCGGTTCTCCGGCGCCGAATGTGTTGATTTAACTCCTGGATGAAAGCTGCAATGGATCGATCCTTCTTAGTGCCAACTATCTCCCATTGTTCATCTCTTGCCTCGCAAATCTGTAGATAGTATCCTTGAGGTTTTCTTTGTAAACTTCTCCAATGCGCCCCATGGTTATGTGACCTGCCATGCTCTTTCCTGCACTCCAAGTTGGTGCATTAAAACACACTCTATGGGCTCCGTGGATCGGCGCAAACGCCCTTCCGGAACTTGAGCTTGAATCTTCCAGCTTCCTCTTCGGGTAAAGTGGAATTGTAGGTCCCGTGAAGCTTGGTATTCCGATGTTCAGTACTTAGTGACTTCCTTCGTGTGTCGCCCAAAGGGTGTATCTTCATCCGGTGGGTGAACTTGATGCTCGCTCATCATCCTAAAAGAGTAGAAAAGACAAGGAGTTAGAAATGAGAAGAGAGTAGTGATCTAGGGCTTTAGCTTAATGGTCGTGTCTCTACCACTGCTGTGCTCGATACTATCTTTGTAGCGACTGCACCTCAAATAGCCGATCTCTCGTGCTCAAGTGTCATCCTCGATCAAGAATGCCGACACCACACAATACTCAAGGATTTATAACATAGTAGCAATCACACACTTATTACATCGAATATCTCAAGAGAGAACTTAAAAAATAAATATGGCTTAAGGCCATCTAATAACGATAACAAATGGAAGGCTTGGAAGAATAAGCGAGTCCATCAACTCCAACGACATCATCGAGTATAGAACCACGACCTAAGCACCTTACTGTCGTTTAAAAAGTCTCAACATGAAATGTTGCAGCTCAAAACGGGCCAAAGACATGGAATATGCCGCAAAGTAACACATAGAGAATAATGAAAGAGTAAGCCTATACTACATGCATATATGGCTGGTGGAAGCTCTATGGTTACAGCTTTTATGTAAAGCCAATTTTTACCCTGCAAAGGAATAAAT
>JAHIAM010001292.1:0-43358 GCA_021605205.1 Aegilops longissima | reverse complement strand
CGGTGAGTAATAGTCCATGAAACGGGCCAGAATCGGCAAAGCTGTGAGTGTTGATGACCGACACGTAAGCGCACCTTGGGGTTCAAAAACTATGCAAGTCGCTTCGGGACCCCAAAACAGTGAGTAATAGTCCACGAAACGGGTCAGAATTGGCCAAAACTATGAGTGTTGACGACGAACATGTAAATGCATCCGGATCGCCAATCATGGAAATCACTCTAGGACAATAAAACGGTGAGTAATAGGGCACGAAACGGTCCAGATCCGCCAAAACAGCGATTGTTGATGACCAACATGTAAGCGCACCTTGCGGTTCAACAACCATGGAAATCGCTTTGGGACCCTAAAGCGGTGAGTAATAGTCCACGAAACGGGTCAGAATCGACAAAACCACAAGTGTTGACGACAGACACATAAGCGCACCTTGGGGTTCAACAACAGTGGAAATCACTTCAGACCCCAAAACGGTGAGTAATAGTCCACGAAACGGGTCGGAATCGACAAAAACCTCGAGTGTGATGGCCGACACGTAAACGCACCTCGGGGTTCCTCAATCGTGGAAATCACTCCGGGACTCCAAAACAGTGAGTAATAGTCCATGAAATCGGCCAGAATCGGCCAAAGTTGTCAGTGTTGATGACCGACACGTTAGCGCACCTTGGGGTTCAACAACCATCGAAGTCGCTTTGGGACCCCAAAACGGTGATTAATAGTCCACGAAACAGGTCAGAATCAACAAAAACCGCGAGTGTTGATGACCAACACGTTAACGCAACCCGGGTTCGCCAATCGTGGAAATCGCTCGAGGCAACAAAACGGTGAGTAATACAACACGAAAGCGGACCAGAATTGGCCAAAACTGCGATTGTTGATGACCGACACGTAGGCGCACCTTGGGGTTCAACAACCATGGAAAACGCTTTGGGACCCCAAAGCGGTGAGTAATAGTCCACGAACGGGTCGAAAACGACAAAACCACGAAATGTTGACGACGACACGTATCGCACCTTGGGATTCAACAACTGTGGAAATCGCTCAGACCCCAAAGCGGTGAGTAATAGTCCATGAAACGGGCCAGAATCGGCAAAGCTGTGAGTGTTGATGACCGACACGTAAGCGCACCTTGGGGTTCAAAAACTATGCAAGTCGCTTCGGGACCCCAAAACAGTGAGTAATAGTCCACGAAACGGGTCGGAATTGGCCAAAACTATGAGTGTTGACGACGAACATGTAAATGCATCCGGATCGCCAATCATGGAAATCACTCTAGGACAATAAAACGGTGAGTAATAGGGCACGAAACGGTCCAGGATCCGCCAAAACAGCGATTGTTGATGACCAACATGTAAGCGTACCTTGCGGTTCAACAACCATGGAAATCGCTTTGGGACCCTAAAACGGTGAGTAATAGTCCACGAAACGGGTCAGAATCGACAAAACCACAAGTGTTGACGACAGACACATAAGCACACCTTGGGGTTCAACAACAGTGGAAATCACTTGAGACCCCAAAGCGGTGAGTAATAGTCCACGAAACGGGTCGGAATCGACAAAAACCTCGAGTGTGATTGCCGACACGTAAACGCACCCCGGGGTTCCTCAATCGTGGAAATCACTCCGGGACTCCAAAACAGTGAGTAATAGTCCATGAAATGGGCCAGAATCGGCCAAAGTTGTCAGTGTTGATGACCGACACGTTAGCGCACCTTGGGGTTCAACAACCATCGAAGTCGCTTTGGGACCCCAAAACGGTGAGTAATAGTCCACGAAACAGGTCAGAATCAACAAAAATCGCGAGTGTTGATGACCAACACGTTAACGCAACCCGGGTTCGCCAATCGTGGAAATCGCTCCAGGCAACAAAACGGTGAGTAATACAACACGAAACGGACCAGAATTGGCCAAAACTGCGATTGTTGATGACCGACACGTAGGCGCACCTTGGGGTTCAACAACCATGGAAAACGCTTTGGGACCCCAAAGCGGTGAGTAATAGTCCACGAACGGGTCGGGTCACAAAACCACAAAACCACGAGCACCTTGGCAACAACCATGACACGTATCGCGAATCCTTGGGATTCAACAACTGGGTTCAATCGCTCAGGGACCCCAAAGCGGTGAGTAATAGTCCATGAAACGGGCCAGAATCGGCAAAGCTGTGAGTGTTGATGACCGACACGTAATGCGCACCTTGGGGTTCAAAAACTATGCAAGTCGCCGGGACCCCAAAACAGTGAGTAATAGTCCACGAAACGGGTCAGAATTGGCCAAAACTATGAGTGTTGACGACGAACATGTAAATGCATCCGGATCGCCAATCATGGAAATCACTCTAGGACAATAAAACGGTGAGTAATAGGGCACGAAACGGTCCAGATCCGCCAAAACAGCGATTGTTGATGACCAACATGTAAGCGCACCTTGCGGTTCAACAACCATGGAAATCGCTTTGGGACCCTAAAGCGGTGAGTAATAGTCCACGAAACGGGTCAGAATCGACAAAACCACAAGTGTTGACGACAGACACATAAGCGCACCTTGGGGTTCAACAACATGGAAATCACTTCAGACCCCAAAGCGGTGAGTAATAGTCCACGAAACGGGTCAGAATCGACAAAACCTCGAGTGTGATGGCCGACACGTAAACGCACCCCGGGTTCCTCAATCGTGGAAATCACCCGGGACTCCAAAACAGTGAGTAATAGTCCATGAAATGGGCCAGAATCGCCAAAGTTGTCGGTGTTGATGACCGACACGTTAGCGCACCTTGGGGTTCAACAACCATCAAGTCGCTTTGGGACCCCAAAGCGGTGAGTAATAGTCCACGAAACAGGTCAGAATCAACAAAAACGCGAGTGTTGATGACCAACACGTTAACGCAACCCGGGTTCGCCAATCGTGGAAATCGCTCGAGGCAACAAAACGGTGAGTAATACAACACGAAACGGACCAGAATTGGCCAAAACTGCGATTGTTGATGACCGACACGTAGGCGCACCTTGGGGTTCAACAACCATGGAAAACGCTTTGGGACCCCAAAACGGTGAGTAATAGTCCACGAAACGGGTCGAAACGACAAAACCACGAGTGTTGACGACATGACACGTATGCGCACCTTGGGATTCAACAACGTGGAAATCGCTTTGGGACCCCAAAACGGTGAGTAATAGTCCATGAAGTCCACGGGCCAGAATCGGCAAAGCTATGAGTGTTGATGACCGACACGTAAGCGCACCTTGGGGTTCAAAAACTATGCAAGTCGCTTCGGGACCCCAAAACAGTGAGTAATAGTCCACGAAACGGGTCGAATTGGCCAAAACTATGAGTGTTGACGACGAACATGTAAATGCATCCGGATCGTCAATCATGGAAATCACTCTAGGACAATAAAACGGTGAGTAATAGGGCACGAAGCGGTCCAGATCCGCCAAAACAGCGATTGTTGATGACCAACATGTAAGCGCACCTTGCGGTTCAACAACCATGGAAATCGCTTTGGGACCCTAAAGCGGTGAGTAATAGTCCACGAAACGGGTCAGAATCGACAAAACCACAAGTGTTGACGACAGACACATAAAGCACCTTGGGGTTCAACAACAGTGGAAATCACTTGAGACCCCAAAGCGGTGAGTAATAGTCCACGAAACGGGTCAGAATCGACAAAAACCTCGAGTGTGATGGCCGACACGTAAACGCACCCCGGGGTTCCTCAATCGTGGAAATCACTCCGGGACTCCAAAACAGTGAGTAATAGTCCATGAAATGGGCCAGAATCGCCAAAGTTGTCGTGTTGATGACCGACACGTTAGCGCACCTTGGGGTTCAACAACCATCAAGTCGCTTTGGGACCCCAAAGCGGTGAGTAATAGTCCACGAAACAGGTCGAATCAACAAAAATCGCGAGTGTTGATGACCAACACGTTAACGCAACCCGGGTTCGCCAATCGTGGAAATCGCTCGAGGCAACAAAACGGTGAGTAATACAAACGGACCAAATTGGCCAAAACGGACCAGAATTGGCCAAAACTGCGATTGTTGATGACCGACACGTAGGCGCACCTTGGGGTTCAACAACCATGGAAAACGCTTTGGGACCCCAAAACGGTGAGTAATAGTCCACAGAACGGGTCAGAAACGACAAAACCACGAGTGTTGACGACAGACACGTATGCGCACCATGGCATTCAACAATCGTGGAAATCGCTTCAGGACCCCAAAATGGTGAGTAATAGTCCATGAAACGGTCCAGAATCGGCAAAGCTATGAGTGTTGATGATCGACACGGAAGCGCACCTTGGGGTTCAAAAACTATGCAAGTCGCTTCGGGACCCCAAAACAGTGAGTAATAGTCCACGAAACGGGTCGGAATTGGCCAAAACTATGAGTGTTGACGACGAACATGTAAATGCATCCGGGATCGTCAATCATGGAAATCACTCTAGGACAATAAAACGGTGAGTAATAGGGCACGAAACGGTCCAGATCCGCCAAAACAGCGATTGTTGATGACCAACATGTAAGCGCACCTTGCGGTTCAACAACCATGGAAATCGCTTTGGGAACCTAAAACGGTGAGTAATAGTCCACGAAACGGGTCAGAATCGACAAAACCACAAGTGTTGACGACAGACACATAAGCGCACCTTGGGGTTCAACAACAGTGGAAATCACTTCAGGACCCCAAAACGGTGAGTAATAGTCCACGAAACGGGTCGAATCGACAAAAACCTCGAGTGTGATGGCCGACACGTAAACGCACCCCGGGTTCCTCAATCGTGGAAATCACCCGGGACTCCAAAACAGTGAGTAATAGTCCATGAAATGGGCCAGAATCGGCCAAAGTTGTCAGTGTTGATGACCGACACGTTAGCGCACCTTGGGGTTCAACAACCATCGAAGTCGCTTTGGGACCCCAAAACGGTGAGTAATAGTCCACGAAACAGGTCAGAATCAACAAAAACCGCGAGTGTTGATGACCAACACGTTAACGCAACCCCGGGTTCGTCAATCGTGGAAATCGCTCCAGGGCAACAAAACGGTGAGTAATACAGCACGAAACGGACCAGAATTGGCCAAAACTGCGATTGTTGATGACCGACACGTAGGCGCACCTTGGGGTTCAACAACCATGGAAAACGCTTTGGGACCCCAAAACGGTGAGTAATAGTCCACAGAACGGGTCAGAAACGACAAAACCACGAGTGTTGACGACAGACACGTATGCGCACCTTTGGATTCAACAACTGTGGAAATCGCTTCAGGACCCCAAAACGGTGAGTAATAGTCCATGAAACGGGCCAGAATCGGCAAAGCTGTGAGTGTTGATGACCGACACGTAAGCGCACCTTGGGGTTCAAAAACTATGCAAGTCGCTTCGGGACCCCAAAACAGTGAGTAATAGTCCACGAAACGGGTCGGAATTGGCCAAAACTATGAGTGTTGACGACGAACATGTAAATGCATCCGGGATCGTCAATCATGGAAATCACTCTAGGACAATAAAACGGTGAGTAATAGGGCACGAAACGGTCCAGGATCCGCCAAAACAGCGATTGTTGATGACCAACATGTAAGCGTACCTTGCGGTTCAACAACCATGGAAATCGCTTTGGGACCCTAAAACGGTGAGTAATAGTCCACGAAACGGGTCAGAATCGACAAAACCACAAGTGTTGACGACAGACACATAAGCGCACCTTGGGGTTCAACAACAGTGGAAATCACTTCAGGACCCCAAAACGGTGAGTAATAGTCCACGAAACGGGTCAGAATCGACAAAAACCTCGAGTGTGATGGCCGACACGTAAACGCACCCCGGGGTTCCTCAATCGTGGAAATCACTCCGGACTCCAAAACAGTGAGTAATAGTCCATGAAATGGGCCAGAATCGCCAAAGTTGTCGGTGTTGATGACCGACACGTTAGCGCACCTTGGGGTTCAACAACCATCAAGTCGCTTTGGGACCCCAAAGCGGTGAGTAATAGTCCACGAAACAGGTCAGAATCAACAAAAATCGCGAGTGTTGATGACCAACACGTTAACGCAACCCGGGTTCGCAATCGTGGAAATCGCTCCAGGGCAACAAAACGGTGAGTTATACAGCACGAAACGGACCAGAATTGGCCAAACTGCGATTGTTGATGACCGACACGTAGGCGCACCTTGGGGTTCAACAACCATGGAAAACGCTTTGGGACCCCAAAGCGGTGAGTAATAGTCCACGAACGGGTCGAAACGACAAAACCACGAGTGTTGACGACGACACGTATCGCACCTTTGGGATTCAACAACCATGGAAATCGCTTTGGGACCCCAAAGCGGTGAGTAATAGTCCACCAAACGGGTCAGAATCGACAAAAACCGTGAGTGTTGATGACCGACACGTAAACGCACCTTCAACAATCGTGGAAATCACTCAGGACCCCAAAACGGTGAGTAATAGTCCATGAACGGGCCAGAATTGGCCAAACTGTGAGTGTTGATGACCGACACATATGCACACCTTGGGGTTCAAAACTATGCAAGTCGCTTTGGGACCCCAAAACAGTGAGTAATAGTCCACGAAACGGGTCGAATTGGCCAAAACTATGAGTGTTGACGACGAACATGTAAATGCATCCGGATCGCCAATCATGGAAATCACTCTAGGACAATAAAACGGTGAGTAATAGGGCACGAAACGGTCCAGGATCCGCCTAAACAGCGATTGTTGATGACCGACATGTAAGCGTACCTTGCGGTTCAACAACCATGAAAATCGCTTTGGGACCCTAAAACGGTGAGTAATAGTCCACGAAACGGGTCAGAATCGACAAAACCACAAGTGTTGACGACAGACACATAAGCGCACCTTGGGGTTCAACAACAGTGGAAATCACTTCAGGACCCCAAAACGGTGAGTAATAGTCCACGAAACGGGTCGGAATCGAGAAAAACCTCGAGTGTGATTGCCGACACGTAAACGCACCCGGGTTCCTCAATCGTGGAAATCACTCCGGGACTCCAAAACAGTGAGTAATAGTCCATGAAATGGGCCAGAATCGCCAAAGTTGTCGGTGTTGATGACCGACACGTTAAGCGCACCTTGGGGTTCAACAACCATCAAGTCGCTTTGGGACCCCAAAGCGGTGAGTAATAGTCCACGAAACAGGTCAGAATCAACAAAAACGCGAGTGTTGATGACCAACACGTTAACGCAACCCGGGTTCGCCAATCGTGGAAATCGCTCGAGGCAACAAAACGGTGAGTAATACAACACGAAACGGACCAGAATTGGCCAAAACTGCGATTGTTGATGACCGACACGTAGGCGCACCTTGGGGTTCAACAACCATGGAAAACGCTTTGGGACCCCAAAACGGTGAGTAATAGTCCACAGAACGGGTCAGAAACGACAAAACCACGAGTGTTGACGACAGACACGTATGCGCACCTTGGGATTCAACAACTGTGGAAATCGCTTCATGACCCCAAAACGGTGAGTAATAGTCCATGAAACGGGCCAGAATCGGCAAAGCTGTGAGTGTTGATGACCGACACGTAAGCGCACCTTGGGGTTCAAAAACTATGCAAGTCGCTTCGGGACCCCAAAACAGTGAGTAATAGTCCACGAAACGGGTCGGAATTGGCCAAAACTATGAGTGTTGACGACGAACATGTAAATGCATCCGGATCGTCAATCATGGAAATCACTCTAGGACAATAAAACGGTGAGTAATAGGGCACGAAACGGTCCAGGATCCGCCAAAACAGCGATTGTTGATGACCAACATGTAAGCGTACCTTGCGGTTCAACAACCATGGAAATCGCTTTGGGACCCTAAAACGGTGAGTAATAGTCCACGAAACGGGTCAGAATCGACAAAACCACAAGTGTTGACGACAGACACATAAGCGCACCTTGGGGTTCAACAACAGTGGAAATCACTTCAGGACCCCAAAACGGTGAGTAATAGTCCACGAAACGGGTCGGAATCGACAAAAACCTCGAGTGTGATGGCCGACACGTAAACGCACCCCGGGGTTCCTCAATCGTGGAAATCACTCCGGGACTCCAAAACAGTGAGTAATAGTCCATGAAATGGGCCAGAATCGGCCAAAGTTGTCAGTGTTGATGACCGACACGTTAGCGCACCTTGGGGTTCAACAACCATCGAAGTCGCTTTGGGACCCCAAAACGGTGAGTAATAGTCCACGAAACAGGTCAGAATCAACAAAAATCGCGAGTGTTGATGACCAACACGTTAACGCAACCCGGGTTCGTCAATCGTGGAAATCGCTCCAGGGCAACAAAACGGTGAGTAATACAACACGAAACGGACCAGAATTGGCCAAAACTGCGATTGTTGATGACCGACACGTAGGCGCACCTTGGGGTTCAACAACCATGGAAAACGCTTTGGGACCCCAAAACGGTGAGTAATAGTCCACAGAACGGGTCAGAAACGACAAAACCACGAGTGTTGACGACAGACACGTATGCGCACCTTGGGATTCAACAACCATGGAAATCGCTTTGGGACCCCAAAACGGTGAGTAATAGTCCACCAAACGGGTCAGAATCGACAAAAACCGTGAGTGTTGATGACCGACACGTAAACGCACCCCGGGGTTCATCAATCGTGGAAATCACTCTGGGACCCCAAAACGGTGAGTAATAGTCCATGAAACGGGCCAGAATCGGCCAAAACTGTGAGTGTTGATGACCGACACGTAAGCGCACCTTGGGGTTCAACAACTATGCAAGTCGCTTGGGACCCCAAAACATTGAGTAATAGTCCACGAAACGGGTCGAATTGGCCAAAACTATGAGTGTTGACGACGAACATGTAAATGCATCCGGATCGCCAATCATGGAAATCACTCTAGGACAATAAAACGGTGAGTAATAGGGCACGAAACGGTCCAGATCCGCCAAAACAGCGATTGTTGATGACCAACATGTAAGCGCACCTTGCGGTTCAACAACCATGAAAATCGCTTTGGGACCCTAAAGCGGTGAGTAATAGTCCACGAAACGGGTCAGAATCGACAAAACCACAAGTGTTGACGACAGACACATAAGCGCACCTTGGGGTTCAACAACAGTGGAAATCACTTGAGACCCCAAAGCGGTGAGTAATAGTCCACGAAACGGGTCGAATCGACAAAAACCTCGAGTGTGATGGCCGACACGTAAACGCACCCGGGTTCCTCAATCGTGGAAATCACTCCGGGACTCCAAAACAGTGAGTAATAGTCCATGAAATGGGCCAGAATCGGCCAAAGTTGTCAGTGTTGATGACCGACACGTTAGCGCACCTTGGGGTTCAACAACCATCGAAGTCGCTTTGGGACCCCAAAACGGTGATTAATAGTCCACGAAACAGGTCAGAATCAACAAAAACCGCGAGTGTTGATGACCAACACGTTAACGCAACCCGGGGTTCGTCAATCGTGGAAATCGCTCCAGGGCAACAAAACGGTGAGTAATACAACACGAAACGGACCAGAATTGGCCAAAACTGCGATTGTTGATGACCGACACGTAGGCGCACCTTGGGGTTCAACAACCATGGAAAACGCTTTGGGACCCCAAAACGGTGAGTAATAGTCCACAGAACGGGTCAGAAACGACAAAACCACGAGTGTTGACGACAGACACGTATGCGCACCTTGGGATTCAACAACTGTGGAAATCGCTTCAGGACCCCAAAACGGTGAGTAATAGTCCATGAAACGGGCCAGAATCGGCAAAGCTGTGAGTGTTGATGACCGACACGTAAGCGCACCTTGGGGTTCAAAAACTATGCAAGTCGCTTCGGGACCCCAAAACAGTGAGTAATAGTCCACGAAACGGGTCGGAATTGGCCAAAACTATGAGTGTTGACGACGAACATGTAAATGCATCCGGATCGCCAATCATGGAAATCACTCTAGGACAATAAAACGGTGAGTAATAGGGCACGAAACGGTCCAGGATCCGCCAAAACAGCGATTGTTGATGACCAACATGTAAGCGTACCTTGCGGTTCAACAACCATGGAAATCGCTTTGGGACCCTAAAACGGTGAGTAATAGTCCACGAAACGGGTCAGAATCGACAAAACCACAAGTGTTGACGACAGACACATAAGCGCACCTTGGGGTTCAACAACAGTGGAAATCACTTCAGGACCCCAAAACGGTGAGTAATAGTCCACGAAACGGGTCAGAATCGACAAAAACCTCGAGTGTGATGGCCGACACGTAAACGCACCCCGGGTTCCTCAATCGTGGAAATCACCCGGGACTCCAAAACAGTGAGTAATAGTCCATGAAATGGGCCAGAATCGCCAAAGTTGTCGGTGTTGATGACCGACACGTTAGCGCACCTTGGGGTTCAACAACCATCAAGTCGCTTTGGGACCCCAAAGCGGTGAGTAATAGTCCACGAAACAGGTCAGAATCAACAAAAATCGCGAGTGTTGATGACCAACACGTTAACGCAACCCGGGTTCGCTAATCGTGGAAATCGCTCGAGGGCAACAAAACGGTGAGTTATACAGCACGAAACGGACCAGAATTGGCCAAACTGCGATTGTTGATGACCGACACGTAGGCGCACCTTGGGGTTCAACAACCATGGAAAACGCTTTGGGACCCCAAAACGGTGAGTAATAGTCCACAAAACGGGTCAGAAACGACAAAACCACGAGTGTTGACGACAGACACGTATGCGCACCTTGGGATTCAACAACCATGGAAATCGCTTTGGGACCCCAAAACGGTGAGTAATAGTCCACCAAACGGGTCAGAATCGACAAAAACTGTGAGTGTTGATGACCGACACGTAAACGCACCCCGGGGTTCATCAATCGTGGAAATCACTCTGGGACCCCAAAACGGTGAGTAATAGTCCACGAAACGGGCCAGAATTGGCCAAAACTGTGAGTGTTGATGACCGACACATATGCACACCTTGGGGTTCAACAACTATGCATGTCGCTTTGGGACCCCAAAACATTGAGTAATAGTCCACGAAACGAGTCAGAATTGACCAAAACTATGAGTGTTGACGACGAACATGTAAATGCATCCGGGATCGTCAATCATGGAAATCACTCTAGGACAATAAAACGGTGAGTAATAGGGCACGAAACGGTCCAGGATCCGCCTAAACAGCGATTGTTGATGACCGACATGTAAGCGTACCTTGCGGTTCAACAACCATGAAAATCGCTTTGGGACCCTAAAACGGTGAGTAATAGTCCACGAAACGGGTCAGAATCGACAAAACCACAAGTGTTGACGACAGACACATAAGCGCACCTTGGGGTTCAACAACAGTGGAAATCACTTCAGGACCCCAAAACGGTGAGTAATAGTCCACGAAACGGGTCAGAATCGACAAAAACCTCGAGTGTGATGGCCGACACGTAAACGCACCCCGGGGTTCCTCAATCGTGGAAATCACTCCGGGACTCCAAAACAGTGAGTAATAGTCCATGAAATGGGCCAGAATCGGCCAAAGTTGTCAGTGTTGATGACCGACACGTTAGCGCACCTTGGGGTTCAACAACCATCGAAGTCGCTTTGGGACCCCAAAACGGTGAGTAATAGTCCACGAAACAGGTCAGAATCAACAAAAACGCGAGTGTTGATGACCAACACGTTAACGCAACCCGGGTTCGCTCAATCGTGGAAATCGCTCCAGGCAACAAAACGGTGAGTAATACAACACGAAACGGACCAGAATTGGCCAAAACTGCGATTGTTGATGACCGACACGTAGGCGCACCTTGGGGTTCAACAACCATGGAAAACGCTTTGGGACCCCAAAACGGTGAGTAATAGTCCACAGAACGGGTCAGAAACGACAAAACCACGAGTGTTGACGACAGACACGTATGCGCACCTTGGGATTCAACAACTGTGGAAATCGCTTCAGACCCCAAAACGGTGGTGAGTAATAGTCCATGAAACGGGCCAGAATCGGCAAAGCTGTGAGTGTTGATGACCGACACGTAAGCGCACCTTGGGGTTCAAAAACTATGCAAGTCGCTTCGGGACCCCAAAACAGTGAGTAATAGTCCACGAAACGGGTCGGAATTGGCCAAAACTATGAGTGTTGACGACGAACATGTAAATGCATCCGGATCGTCAATCATGGAAATCACTCTAGGACAATAAAACGGTGAGTAATAGGGCACAAAACGGTCCAGGATCCGCCAAAACAGCGATTGTTGATGACCAACATGTAAGCGTACCTTGCGGTTCAACAACCATGGAAATCGCTTTGGGACCCTAAAACGGTGAGTAATAGTCCATGAAACGGGTCAGAATCGACAAAACCACAAGTGTTGACGACAGACACATAAACGCACCTTGGGGTTCAACAACAGTGGAAATCACTTCAGGACCCCAAAACGGTGAGTAATAGTCCACGAAACGGGTCAGAATCGACAAAAACCTCGAGTGTGATGGCCGACACGTAAACGCACCCCGGGGTTCCTCAATCGTGGAAATCACTCCGGGACTCCAAAACAGTGAGTAATAGTCCATGAAATGGGCCAGAATCGGCCAAAGTTGTCAGTGTTGATGACCGACACGTTAGCGCACCTTGGGGTTCAACAACCATCAAGTCGCTTTGGGACCCCAAAACGGTGAGTAATAGTCCACGAAACAGGTCAGAATCAACAAAAATCGCGAGTGTTGATGACCAACACGTTAACGCAACCCGGGGTTCGTCAATCGTGGAAATCGCTCCAGGGCAACAAAACGGTGAGTTATACAGCACGAAACGGACCAGAATTGGCCAAACTGCGATTGTTGATGACCGACACGTAGGCGCACCTTGGGGTTCAACAACCATGGAAAACGCTTTGGGACCCCAAAACGGTGAGTAATAGTCCACAGAACGGGTCAGAAACGACAAAACCACGAGTGTTGACGACAGACACGTATGCGCACCTTGGGATTCAACAACCATGGAAATCGCTTTGGGACCCCAAAACGGTGAGTAATAGTCCACCAAACGGGTCAGAATCGACAAAAACCGTGAGTGTTGATGACCGACACGTAAACGCACCCCGGGGTTCATCAATCGTGGAAATCACTCTGGGACCCCAAAACGGTGAGTAATAGTCCACGAAACGGGCCAGAATTGGCCAAAACTGTGAGTGTTGATGACCGACACATATGCACACCTTGGGGTTCAACAACTATGCATGTCGCTTTGGGACCCCAAAACATTGAGTAATAGTCCACGAAACGAGTCAGAATTGACCAAAACTATGAGTGTTGACGACGAACATGTAAATGCATCCGGGATCGTCAATCATGGAAATCACTCTAGGACAATAAAACGGTGAGTAATAGGGCACGAAACGGTCCAGGATCCGCCTAAACAGCGATTGTTGATGACCGACATGTAAGCGTACCTTGCGGTTCAACAACCATGAAAATCGCTTTGGGACCCTAAAACGGTGAGTAATAGTCCACGAAACAGGTCAGAATCGACAAAACCACAAGTGTTGACGACAGACACATAAGCGCACCTTGGGGTTCAACAACAGTGGAAATCACTTCAGGACCCCAAAACGGTGAGTAATAGTCCACGAAACGGGTCGGAATCGACAAAAACCTCGAGTGTGATGGCCGACACGTAAACGCACCCCGGGGTTCCTCAATCGTGGAAATCACTCCGGGACTCCAAAACAGTGAGTAATAGTCCATGAAATGGGCCAGAATCGGCCAAAGTTGTCAGTGTTGATGACCGACACGTTAGCGCACCTTGGGGTTCAACAACCATCGAAGTCGCTTTGGGACCCCAAAACGGTGATTAATAGTCCACGAAACAGGTCAGAATCAACAAAAACCGCGAGTGTTGATGACCAACACGTTAACGCAACCCGGGGTTCGTCAATCGTGGAAATCGCTCCAGGGCAACAAAACGGTGAGTAATACAACACGAAACGGACCAGAATTGGCCAAAACTGCGATTGTTGATGACCGACACGTAGGCGCACCTTGGGGTTCAACAACCATGGAAAACGCTTTGGGACCCCAAAGCGGTGAGTAATAGTCCACGAACGGGTCGAAACGACAAAACCACGAGTGTTGACGACGACACGTATGCGCACCTTGGGATTCAACAACCTGTGGAAATCGCTTCAGACCCCAAAGCGGTGAGTAATAGTCCATGAAACGGGCCAGAATCGGCAAAGCTGTGAGTGTTGATGACCGACACGTAAGCGCACCTTGGGGTTCAAAAACTATGCAAGTCGCCGGGACCCCAAAACAGTGAGTAATAGTCCACGAAGCGGGTCGGAATTGGCCAAAACTATGAGTGTTGACGACGAACATGTAAATGCATCCGGATCGCCAATCATGGAAATCACTCTAGGACAATAAAACGGTGAGTAATAGGGCACGAAGCGGTCCAGATCCGCCAAAACAGCGATTGTTGATGACCAACATGTAAGCGTACCTTGCGGTTCAACAACCATGGAAATCGCTTTGGGACCCTAAAACGGTGAGTAATAGTCCACGAAACGGGTCAGAATCGACAAAACCACAAGTGTTGACGACAGACACATAAGCGCACCTTGGGGTTCAACAACAGTGGAAATCACTTCAGGACCCCAAAACGGTGAGTAATAGTCCACGAAACGGGTCAGAATCGACAAAAACCTCGAGTGTGATGGCCGACACGTAAACGCACCCGGGGTTCCTCAATCGTGGAAATCACTCCGGGACTCCAAAACAGTGAGTAATAGTCCATGAAATGGGCCAGAATCGGCCAAAGTTGTCAGTGTTGATGACCGACACGTTAGCGCACCTTGGGGTTCAACAACCATCGAAGTCGCTTTGGGACCCCAAAACGGTGAGTAATAGTCCACGAAACAGGTCAGAATCAACAAAAATCGCGAGTGTTGATGACCAACACGTTAACGCAACCCGGGGTTCGTCAATCGTGGAAATCGCTCCAGGGCAACAAAACGGTGAGTTATACAGCACGAAACGGACCAGAATTGGCCAAACTGCGATTGTTGATGACCGACACGTAGGCGCACCTTGGGGTTCAACAACCATGGAAAACGCTTTGGGACCCCAAAACGGTGAGTAATAGTCCACAGAACGGGTCAGAAACGACAAAACCACGAGTGTTGACGACGACGACACGTATCGCACCTTGGGATTCAACAACCATGGAAATCGCTTTGGGACCCCAAAACGGTGAGTAATAGTCCACCAAACGGGTCAGAATCGACAAAAACCGTGAGTGTTGATGACCGACACGTAAACGCACCCCGGGATTCATCAATCGTGAAAATCACTCTGGGACCCCAAAACGGTGAGTAATAGTGCATGAAACGGGCCAGAATTGGCCAAAACTGTGAGTGTTGATGACCGACACATATGCACACCTTGGGGTTCAACAACTATGCATGTCGCTTTGGGACCCCAAAACATTGAGTAATAGTCCACGAAACGAGTCAGAATTGACCAAAACTATGAGTGTTGACGACGAACATGTAAATGCATCCGGGATCGTCAATCATGGAAATCACTCTAGGACAATAAAACGGTGAGTAATAGGGCACGAAACAGTCCAGGATCCGCCTAAACAGCGATTGTTGATGACCGACATGTAAGCGTACCTTGCGGTTCAACAACCATGAAAATCGCTTTGGGACCCTAAAACGGTGAGTAATAGTCCACGAAACGGGTCAGAATCGACAAAACCACAAGTGTTGACGAGAGACACATAAGCGCACCTTGGGGTTCAACAACAGTGGAAATCACTTCAGGACCCCAAAACGGTGAGTAATAGTCCACGAAACGGGTCGAATCGACAAAAACCTCGAGTGTGATGGCCGACACGTAAACGCACCCCGGGGTTCCTCAATCGTGGAAATCACTCCGGGACTCCAAAACAGTGAGTAATAGTCCATGAAATGGGCCAGAATCGGCCAAAGTTGTCAGTGTTGATGACCGACACGTTAGCGCACCTTGGGGTTCAACAACCATCGAGTCGCTTTGGGACCCCAAAGCGGTGAGTAATAGTCCACGAAACAGGTCAGAATCAACAAAAACGCGAGTGTTGATGACCAACACGTTAACGCAACCCGGGTTCGCCAATCGTGGAAATCGCTCGAGGCAACAAAACGGTGAGTAATACAACACGAAACGGACCAGAATTGGCCAAAACTGCGATTGTTGATGACCGACACGTAGGCGCACCTTGGGGTTCAACAACCATGGAAAACGCTTTGGGACCCCAAAGCGGTGAGTAATAGTCCACGAACGGGTCAAACGACAAAACCACGAGTGTTGACGACGACACGTATGCGCACCTTGGGATTCAACAACTGTGGAAATCGCTTCAGACCCCAAAGCGGTGAGTAATAGTCCATGAAACGGGCCAGAATCGGCAAAGCTGTGAGTGTTGATGACCGACACGTAAGCGCACCTTGGGGTTCAAAAACTATGCAAGTCGCCGGGACCCCAAAACAGTGAGTAATAGTCCACGAAACGGGTCGGAATTGGCCAAAACTATGAGTGTTGACGACGAACATGTAAATGCATCCGGATCGCCAATCATGGAAATCACTCTAGGACAATAAAGCGGTGAGTAATAGGGCACGAAACGGTCCAGATCCGCCAAAACAGCGATTGTTGATGACCAACATGTAAGCGCACCTTGCGGTTCAACAACCATGGAAATCGCTTTGGGACCCTAAAGCGGTGAGTAATAGTCCACGAAACGGGTCAGAATCGACAAAACCACAAGTGTTGACGACAGACACATAAGCGCACCTTGGGGTTCAACAACAGTGGAAATCACTTGAGACCCCAAAGCGGTGAGTAATAGTCCACGAAACGGGTCAGAATCGACAAAAACCTCGAGTGTGATGGCCGACACGTAAACGCACCCCGGGTTCCTCAATCGTGGAAATCACTCGGGACTCCAAAACAGTGAGTAATAGTCCATGAAATGGGCCAGAATCGCCAAAGTTGTCGGTGTTGATGACCGACACGTTAGCGCACCTTGGGGTTCAACAACCATCAAGTCGCTTTGGGACCCCAAAGCGGTGAGTAATAGTCCACGAAACAGGTCAGAATCAACAAAAATCGCGAGTGTTGATGACCAACACGTTAACGCAACCCGGGTTCGCCAATCGTGGAAATCGCCCGAGGCAACAAAACGGTGAGTTATACAGCACGAAACGGACCAGAATTGGCCAAACTGCGATTGTTGATGACCGACACGTAGGCGCACCTTGGGGTTCAACAACCATGGAAAACGCTTTGGGACCCCAAAACGGTGAGTAATAGTCCACAGAACGGGTCAGAAACGACAAAACCACGAGTGTTGACGACGACGTATCGCACCTTGGGATTCAACAACCATGGAAATCGCTTTGGGACCCCAAAACGGTGAGTAATAGTCCACCAAACGGGTCAGAATCGACAAAAACCGTGAGTGTTGATGACCGACACGTAAACGCACCCGGGGTTCATCAATCGTGGAAATCACCGGGACCCCAAAACGGTGAGTAATAGTCCATGAAACGGGCCAGAATTGGCCAAAACTGTGAGTGTTGATGACCGACACATATGCACACCTTGGGGTTCAACAACTATGCATGTCGCTTTGGGACCCCAAAACATTGAGTAATAGTCCACGAAACGAGTCAGAATTGACCAAAACTATGAGTGTTGACGACGAACATGTAAATGCATCCGGATCGCCAATCATGGAAATCACTCTAGGACAATAAAACGGTGAGTAATAGGGCACGAAACGGTCCAGATCCGCCAAACAGCGATTGTTGATGACCGACATGTAAGCGTACCTTGCGGTTCAACAACCATGAAAATCGCTTTGGGACCCTAAAGCGGTGAGTAATAGTCCACGAAGCGGGTCAGAATCGACAAAACCACAAGTGTTGACGACAGACACATAAGCGCACCTTGGGGTTCAACAACAGTGGAAATCACTTGAGACCCCAAAACGGTGAGTAATAGTCCACGAAACGGGTCAGAATCGACAAAAACCTCGAGTGTGATGGCCGACACGTAAACGCACCCCGGGGTTCCTCAATCGTGGAAATCACTCCGGGACTCCAAAACAGTGAGTAATAGTCCATGAAATGGGCCAGAATCGGCCAAAGTTGTCAGTGTTGATGACCGACACGTTAGCGCACCTTGGGGTTCAACAACCATCGAAGTCGCTTTGGGACCCCAAAACGGTGAGTAATAGTCCACGAAACAGGTCAGAATCAACAAAACCGCGAGTGTTGATGACCAACACGTTAACGCAACCCGGGTTCGCTAATCGTGGAAATCGCTCCAGGCAACAAAACGGTGAGTAATACAACACGAAACGGACCAGAATTGGCCAAAACTGCGATTGTTGATGACCGACACGTAGGCGCACCTTGGGGTTCAACAACCATGGAAAACGCTTTGGGACCCCAAAGCGGTGAGTAATAGTCCACGAACGGGTCAAAACGACAAAACCACGAGTGTTGACGACGACACGTGTATCGCACCTTGGGATTCAACAACTGTGGAAATCGCTTCAGACCCCAAAACGGTGAGTAATAGTCCATGAAACGGGCCAGAATCGGCAAAGCTGTGAGTGTTGATGACCGACACGTAAGCGCACACCTTGGGGTTCAAAAACTATGCAAGTCGCCGGGACCCCAAAACAGTGAGTAATAGTCCACGAAACGGGTCGGAATTGGCCAAAACTATGAGTGTTGACGACGAACATGTAAATGCATCCGGATCGCCAATCATGGAAATCACTCTAGGACAATAAAACGGTGAGTAATAGGGCACGAAACGGTCCAGATCCGCCAAAACAGCGATTGTTGATGACCAACATGTAAGCGCACCTTGCGGTTCAACAACCATGGAAATCGCTTTGGGACCCTAAAGCGGTGAGTAATAGTCCACGAAACGGGTCAGAATCGACAAAACCACAAGTGTTGACGACAGACACATAAGCGCACCTTGGGGTTCAACAACAGTGGAAATCACTTGAGACCCCAAAGCGGTGAGTAATAGTCCACGAAACGGGTCGAATCGACAAAAACCTCGAGTGTGATGGCCGACACGTAAACGCACCCCGGGGTTCCTCAATCGTGGAAATCACTCCGGGACTCCAAAACAGTGAGTAATAGTCCATGAAATGGGCCAGAATCGGCCAAAGTTGTCAGTGTTGATGACCGACACGTTAGCGCACCTTGGGGTTCAACAACCATCGAAGTCGCTTTGGGACCCCAAAACGGTGAGTAATAGTCCACGAAACAGGTCAGAATCAACAAAAATCGCGAGTGTTGATGACCAACACGTTAACGCAACCCGGGGTTCGTCAATCGTGGAAATCGCTCCAGGGCAACAAAACGGTGAGTTATACAGCACGAAACGGACCAGAATTGGCCAAACTGCGATTGTTGATGACCGACACGTAGGCGCACCTTGGGGTTCAACAACCATGGAAAACGCTTTGGAACCCCAAAACGGTGAGTAATAGTCCACAGAACGGGTCAGGAACGACAAAACCACGAGTGTTGACGACGCACACGTATATCGCACCTTGGGATTCAACAACCATGGAAATCGCTTTGGGACCCCAAAGCGGTGAGTAATAGTCCACCAAACGGGTCAGAATCGACAAAACCGTGAGTGTTGATGACCGACACGTAAACGCACCCCGGGTTCATCAATCGTGGAAATCACTCGGGACCCCAAAACGGTGAGTAATAGTCCACGAAACGGCCAGAATTGGCCAAAACTGTGAGTGTTGATGACCGACACATATGCACACCTGGGGTTCAACAACTATGCATGTCGCTTTGGGACCCCAAAACATTGAGTAATAGTCCACGAAACGAGTCAGAATTGACCAAAACTATGAGTGTTGACGACGAACATGTAAATGCATCCGGGATCGTCAATCATGGAAATCACTCTAGGACAATAAAACGGTGAGTAATAGGGCACGAAAACGGTCCAGGATCCGCCTAAACAGCGATTGTTGATGACCGACATGTAAGCGTACCTTGCGGTTCAACAACCATGAAAATCGCTTTGGGACCCTAAAACGGTGAGTAATAGTCCACGAAACGGGTCAGAATCGACAAAACCACAAGTGTTGACGACACACACATAAGCGCACCTTGGGGTTCAACAACAGTGGAAATCACTTCAGGACCCCAAAACGGTGAGTAATAGTCCACGAAACGGGTCAGAATCGACAAAAACCTCGAGTGTGATGGCCGACACGTAAACGCACCCCGGGGTTCCTCAATCGTGGAAATCACTCCGGGACTCCAAAACAGTGAGTAATAGTCCATGAAATGGGCCAGAATCGCCAAAGTTGTCGGTGTTGATGACCGACACGTTAGCGCACCTTGGGGTTCAACAACCATCGAAGTCGCTTTGGGACCCCAAAGCGGTGAGTAATAGTCCACGAAACAGGTCAGAATCAACAAAAACGCGAGTGTTGATGACCAACACGTTAACGCAACCCGGGTTCGCCAATCGTGGAAATCGCTCGAGGCAACAAAACGGTGAGTAATACAACACGAAACGGACCAGAATTGGCCAAAACTGCGATTGTTGATGACCGACACGTAGGCGCACCTTGGGGTTCAACAACCATGGAAAACGCTTTGGGACCCCAAAGCGGTGAGTAATAGTCCACGAACGGGTCGAAAAACGACAAAACCACGAGTGTTGACGACGACACGTATGCACACTTTGGGATTCAACAACTGTGGAAATCGCTTCAGACCCCAAAACGGTGAGTAATAGTCCATGAAACGGGCCAGAATCGGCAAAGCTGTGAGTGTTGATGACCGACACGTAAGCGCACCTTGGGGTTCAAAAACTATGCAAGTCGCTTCGGGACCCCAAAACAGTGAGTAATAGTCCACGAAACGGGTCGGAATTGGCCAAAACTATGAGTGTTGACGACGAACATGTAAATGCATCCGGATCGCCAATCATGGAAATCACTCTAGGACAATAAAACGGTGAGTAATAGGGCACGAAACGGTCCAGGATCCGCCAAAACAGCGATTGTTGATGACCAACATGTAAGCGTACCTTGCGGTTCAACAACCATGGAAATCGCTTTGGGACCCTAAAACGGTGAGTAATAGTCCACGAAACGGGTCAGAATCGACAAAACCACAAGTGTTGACGACAGACACATAAAGCGCACCTTGGGGTTCAACAACAGTGGAAATCACTTCAGGACCCCAAAACGGTGAGTAATAGTCCACGAAACGGGTCAGAATCGACAAAAACCTCGAGTGTGATGGCCGACACGTAAACGCACCCCGGGGTTCCTCAATCGTGGAAATCACTCCGGGACTCCAAAACAGTGAGTAATAGTCCATGAAATGGGCCAGAATCGGCCAAAGTTGTCAGTGTTGATGACCGACACGTTAGCGCACCTTGGGGTTCAACAACCATCGAAGTCGCTTTGGGACCCCAAAACGGTGAGTAATAGTCCACGAAACAGGTCAGAATCAACAAAAATCGCGAGTGTTGATGACCAACACGTTAACGCAACCCGGGGTTCGTCAATCGTGGAAATCGCTCCAGGGCAACAAAACGGTGAGTTATACAGCACGAAACGGACCAGAATTGGCCAAACTGCGATTGTTGATGACCGACACGTAGGCGCACCTTGGGGTTCAACAACCATGGAAAACGCTTTGGGACCCCAAAACGGTGAGTAATAGTCCACATAACGGGTCAGAAACGACAAAACCACGAGTGTTGACGACAGACACGTATGCGCACCTTGGGATTCAACAACCATGGAAATCGCTTTGGGACCCCAAAACGGTGAGTAATAGTCCACCAAACGGGTCAGAATCGACAAAAACCGTGAGTGTTGATGACCGACACGTAAACGCACCCCGGGTTCATCAATCGTGGAATCACTCGGGACCCCAAAACGGTGAGTAATAGTCCATGAAACGGCCAGAATCGGCCAAAACTGTGAGTGTTGATGACCGACACATATGCACACCTTGGGGTTCAACAACTATGCATGTCGCTTGGGACCCCAAAACATTGAGTAATAGTCCACGAAACGAGTCAGAATTGACCAAAACTATGAGTGTTGACGACGAACATGTAAATGCATCCGGGATCGTCAATCATGGAAATCACTCTAGGACAATAAAACGGTGAGTAATAGGGCACGAAACGGTCCAGGATCCGCCTAAACAGCGATTGTTGATGACCGACATGTAAGCGTACCTTGCGGTTCAACAACCATGAAAATCGCTTTGGGACCCTAAAACGGTGAGTAATAGTCCACGAAACGGGTCAGAATCGACAAAACCACAAGTGTTGACGACAGACACATAAGCGCACCTTGGGGTTCAACAACAGTGGAAATCACTTCAGGACCCCAAAACGGTGAGTAATAGTCCACGAAACGGGTCGGAATCGACAAAAACCTCGAGTGTGATGGCCGACACGTAAACGCACCCCGGGGTTCCTCAATCGTGGAAATCACTCCGGGACTCCAAAACAGTGAGTAATAGTCCATGAAATGGGCCAGAATCGGCCAAAGTTGTCAGTGTTGATGACCGACACGTTAGCGCACCTTGGGGTTCAACAACCATCGAAGTCGCTTTGGGACCCCAAAACGGTGATTAATAGTCCACGAAACAGGTCAGAATCAACAAAAACCGCGAGTGTTGATGACCAACACGTTAACGCAACCCGGGGTTCGTCAATCGTGGAAATCGCTCCAGGGCAACAAAACGGTGAGTAATACAACACGAAACGGACCAGAATTGGCCAAAACTGCGATTGTTGATGACCGACACGTAGGCGCACCTTGGGGTTCAACTACCATGGAAAAGGCTTTGGGACCCCAAAACGGTAAGTAATAGTCCACAGAACGGGTCAGAAACGACAAAACCACGAGAGTTGACGACAGAGACCTATGCGCACCTTGGGATTCAACAACTGTGGAAATCGCTTCAGGACCCCAAAACGGTGAGTAATAGTCCATGAAACGGGCCAGAATCGGAAAGCTGTGAGTGTTGATGACCGACACGTAAGCGCACCTTGGGGTTCAAAAACTATGCAAGTCGCTTCGGGACCCCAAAACAGTGAGTAATAGTCCACGAAACGGGTCGGAATTGGCCAAAACTATGAGTGTTGACGACGAACATGTAAATGCATCCGGATCGCCAATCATGGAAATCACTCTAGGACAATAAAGCGGTGAGTAATAGGGCACGAAACGGTCCAGATCCGCCAAAACAGCGATTGTTGATGACCAACATGTAAGCGCACCTTGCGGTTCAACAACCATGGAAATCGCTTTGGGACCCTAAAGCGGTGAGTAATAGTCCACGAAACGGGTCAGAATCGACAAAACCACAAGTGTTGACGACAGACACATAAGCGCACCTTGGGGTTCAACAACAGTGGAAATCACTTGAGACCCCAAAACGGTGAGTAATAGTCCACGAAACGGGTCAGAATCGACAAAAACCTCGAGTGTGATGGCCGACACGTAAACGCACCCCGGGGTTCCTCAATCGTGGAAATCACTCCGGGACTCCAAAACAGTGAGTAATAGTCCATGAAATGGGCCAGAATCGGCCAAAGTTGTCAGTGTTGATGACCGACACGTTAGCGCACCTTGGGGTTCAACAACCATCGAAGTCGCTTTGGGACCCCAAAACGGTGAGTAATAGTCCACGAAACAGGTCAGAATCAACAAAAATCGCGAGTGTTGATGACCAACACGTTAACGCAACCCGGGTTCGCCAATCGTGGAAATCGCTCGAGGGCAACAAAACGGTGAGTTATACAGCACGAAACGGACCAGAATTGGCCAAACTGCGATTGTTGATGACCGACACGTAGGCGCACCTTGGGGTTCAACAACCATGGAAAACGCTTTGGGACCCCAAAACGGTGAGTAATAGTCCACAAAACGGGTCAGAACGACAAAACCACGAGTGTTGACGACAGACACGTATGCGCACCTTGGGATTCAACAACCATGGAAATCGCTTTGGGACCCCAAAACGGTGAGTAATAGTCCACCAAACGGGTCAGAATCGACAAAACCGTGAGTGTTGATGACCGACACGTAACGCACCTCGGGTTCATCAATCGTGGAAATCACCGGGACCCCAAAACGGTGAGTAATAGTCCATGAAACGGGCCAGAATTGGCCAAAACTGTGAGTGTTGATGACCGACACATATGCACACCTTGGGGTTCAACAACTATGCATGTCGCTTGGGACCCCAAAACATTGAGTAATAGTCCACGAACGAGTCAGAATTGACCAAAACTATGAGTGTTGACGACGAACATGTAAATGCATCCGGATCGCCAATCATGGAAATCACTCTAGGACAATAAAACGGTGAGTAATAGGGCACGAAACGGTCCAGATCCGCCAAAACAGCGATTGTTGATGACCGACATGTAAGCGCACCTTGCGGTTCAACAACCATGAAAATCGCTTTGGGACCCTAAAACGGTGAGTAATAGTCCACGAAACGGGTCAGAATCGACAAAACCACAATTGTTGACGACAGACACATAAGCGCACCTTGGGGTTCAACAACAGTGGAAATCACTTGAGACCCCAAAGCGGTGAGTAATAGTCCACGAAACGGGTCGAGAATCGACAAAAACCTCGAGTGTGATGGCCGACACGTAAACGCACCTCGGGGTTCCTCAATCGTGGAAATCACTCCGGGACTCCAAAACAGTGAGTAATAGTCCATGAAATGGGCCAGAATCGCCAAAGTTGTCGTGTTGATGACCGACACGTTAGCGCACCTTGGGGTTCAACAACCATCGAAGTCGCTTTGGGACCCCAAAGCGGTGAGTAATAGTCCACGAAACAGGTCAGAATCAACAAAAACGCGAGTGTTGATGACCAACACGTTAACGCAACCCGGGTTCGCCAATCGTGGAAATCGCTCGAGGCAACAAAACGGTGAGTAATACAACACGAAAACGGACCAGAATTGGCCAAAACTGCGATTGTTGATGACCGACACGTAGGCGCACCTTGGGGTTCAACAACCATGGAAAACGCTTTGGGACCCCAAAGCGGTGAGTAATAGTCCACGAGCGGGTCAAAACGACAAAACCACGAGTGTTGACGACGACACGTATATCGCACCTTTGGATTCAACAACTGTGGAAATCGCTCAGACCCCAAAACGGTGAGTAATAGTCCATGAAACGGGCCAGAATCGGCAAAGCTGTGAGTGTTGATGACCGACACGTAAGCGCACCTTGGGGTTCAAAAACTATGCAAGTCGCCGGGACCCCAAAACAGTGAGTAATAGTCCACGAAACGGGTCGGAATTGGCCAAAACTATGAGTGTTGACGACGAACATGTAAATGCATCCGGATCGCCAATCATGGAAATCACTCTAGGACAATAAAACGGTGAGTAATAGGGCACAAACGGTCCAGATCCGCCAAAACAGCGATTGTTGATGACCAACATGTAAGCGTACCTTGCGGTTCAACAACCATGGAAATCGCTTTGGGACCCTAAAACGGTGAGTAATAGTCCACGAAACGGGTCAGAATCGACAAAACCACAAGTGTTGACGACAGACACATAAACGCACCATGGGGTTCAACAACAGTGGAAATCACTTCAGGACCCCAAAACGGTGAGTAATAGTCCACGAAACGGGTCAGAATCGACAAAAACCTCGAGTGTGATGGCCGACACGTAAACGCACCATGGGGTTCCTCAATCGTGGAAATCACTCCGGGACTCCAAAACAGTGAGTAATAGTCCATGAAATGGGCCAGAATCGGCCAAAGTTGTCAGTGTTGATGACCGACACGTTAGCGCACCTTGGGGTTCAACAACCATCGAAGTCGCTTTGGGACCCCAAAACGGTGAGTAATAGTCCAAGAAACAGGTCAGAATCAACAAAAATCGCGAGTGTTGATGACCAACACGTTAACGCAACCCGGGGTTCGCCAATCGTGGAAATCGCTCCAGGCAACAAAACGGTGAGTAATACAACACGAAACGACCAGAATTGGCCAAAACTGCGATTGTTGATGACCGACACGTAGGCGCACCTTGGGGTTCAACAACCATGGAAAACGCTTTGGGACCCCAAAACGGTGAGTAATAGTCCACAGAACGGGTCAGAAACGACAAAACCACGAGTGTTGACGACGGACACGTATATCACCTTGGGATTCAACAACCATGGAAATCGCTTTGGACCCCAAAGCGGTGAGTAATAGTCCATGAATCGACAAAACCGCCAGAATCGCACCCGCAAAGCTGGAAATCACTCTGGAGGTGTTGATGACCGGGCCAGAATTGGCCAAAACTGTGAGTGTTGATGCCGCACATATGCACACCTTGGGGTTCAAAAACTATGCAAGTCGCCGGGACCCCAAAACAGTGAGTAATAGTCCACGAAACGGGTCAGAATTGGCCAAAACTATGAGTGTTGACGACGAACATGTAAATGCATCCGGATCGCCAATCATGGAAATCACTCTAGGACAATAAAACGGTGAGTAATAGGGCACGAAACGGTCCAGATCCGCCAAAACAGCGATTGTTGATGACCAACATGTAAGCGCACCTTGCGGTTCAACAACCATGGAAATCGCTTTGGGACCCTAAAACGGTGAGTAATAGTCCACGAAACGGGTCAGAATCGACAAAACCACAAGTGTTGACGACAGACACATAAGCGCACCTTGGGGTTCAACAACAGTGGAAATCACTTCAGGACCCCAAAACGGTGAGTAATAGTCCACGAAACGGGTCAAATCGACAAAAACCTCGAGTGTGATGGCCGACACGTAAACGCACCCCGGGGTTCCTCAATCGTGGAAATCACTCCGGGACTCCAAAACAGTGAGTAATAGTCCATGAAATGGGCCAGAATCGGCCAAAGTTGTCAGTGTTGATGACCGACACGTTAGCGCACCTTGGGGTTCAACAACCATCGAAGTCGCTTTGGGACCCCAAAACGGTGAGTAATAGTCCACGAAACAGGTCAGAATCAACAAAAATCGCGAGTGTTGATGACCAACACGTTAACGCAACCCGGGTTCGCCAATCGTGGAAATCGCTCGAGGCAACAAAACGGTGAGTAATACAACACGAAACGGACCAGAATTGGCCAAAACTGCGATTGTTGATGACCGACACGTAGGCGCACCTTGGGGTTCAACAACCATGGAAAACGCTTTGGGACCCCAAAGCGGTGAGTAATAGTCCACGAACGGGTCGAAACGACAAAACCACGAGTGTTGACGACGACACGTATCGCACCTTGGGATTCAACAACTGTGGAAATCGCTTTGGACCCCAAAGCGGTGAGTAATAGTCCATGAAACGGGCCAGAATCGGCAAAGCTGTGAGTGTTGATGACCGACACGTAAGCGCACCTTGGGGTTCAAAAACTATGCAAGTCGCTTCGGGACCCCAAAACAGTGAGTAATAGTCCACGAAACGGGTCGGAATTGGCCAAAACTATGAGTGTTGACGACGAACATGTAAATGCATCCGGATCGTCAATCATGGAAATCACTCTAGGACAATAAAACGGTGAGTAATAGGGCACGCAAACGGTCCAGATCCGCCAAAACAGCGATTGTTGATGACCAACATGTAAGCGTACCTTGCGGTTCAACAACCATGGAAATCGCTTTGGGACCCTAAAACGGTGAGTAATAGTCCACGAAACGGGTCAGAATCGACAAAACCACAAGTGTTGACGACAGACACATAAGCGCACCTTGGGGTTCAACAACAGTGGAAATCACTTCAGGACCCCAAAACGGTGAGTAATAGTCCACGAAACGGGTCAGAATCGACAAAAACCTCGAGTGTGATGGCCGACACGTAAACGCACCCGGGGTTCCTCAATCGTGGAAATCACTCCGGGACTCCAAAACAGTGAGTAATAGTCCATGAAATGGGCCAGAATCGGCCAAAGTTGTCAGTGTTGATGACCGACACGTTAGCGCACCTTGGGGTTCAACAACCATCGAAGTCGCTTTGGGACCCCAAAACGGTGAGTAATAGTCCACGAAACAGGTCAGAATCAACAAAAATCGCGAGTGTTGATGACCAACACGTTAACGCAACCCGGGGTTCGTCAATCGTGGAAATCGCTCGAGGCAACAAAACGGTGAGTTAATACAACACGAAACGGACCAGAATTGGCCAAACTGCGATTGTTGATGACCGACACGTAGGCGCACCTTGGGGTTCAACAACCATGGAAAACGCTTTGGGACCCCAAAACGGTGAGTAATAGTCCACAGAACGGGTCAGAAACGACAAAACCACGAGTGTTGACGACAGACACGTATGCGCACCTTGGGATTCAACAACCATGGAAATCGCTTTGGGACCCCAAAACGGTGAGTAATAGTCCACCCGGGTCAGAATCGACAAAAACCGTGAGTGTTGATGACCGACACGTAATCAATCGTCACATGACCCCAAAACGGTGAGTAATAGTCCATGAAAACGCCAAATTGGCCAAAACTGTGAGTGTTGATGACCGACACGTATGCACACCTTGGGGTTCAACAACTATGCAAGTCGCTTGGGACCCCAAAACATTGAGTAATAGTCCACGAAACGAGTCAGAATTGACCAAAACTATGAGTGTTGACGACGAACATGTAAATGCATCCGGATCGCCAATCATGGAAATCACTCTAGGACAATAAAACGGTGAGTAATAGGGCACGCGAAACGGTCCAGATCCGCCAAACAGCGATTGTTGATGACCGACATGTAAGCGTACCTTGCGGTTCAACAACCATGAAAATCGCTTTGGGACCCTAAAACGGTGAGTAATAGTCCACGAAACGGGTCAGAATCGACAAAACCACAAGTGTTGACGACAGACACATAAGCGCACCTTGGGGTTCAACAACAGTGGAAATCACTTCAGGACCCCAAAACGGTGAGTAATAGTCCACGAAACGGGTCGGAATCGACAAAAACCTCGAGTGTGATGGCCGACACGTAAACGCACCCCGGGGTTCCTCAATCGTGGAAATCACTCCGGGACTCCAAAACAGTGAGTAATAGTCCATGAAATGGGCCAGAATCGGCCAAAGTTGTCAGTGTTGATGACCGACACGTTAGCGCACCTTGGGGTTCAACAACCATCGAAGTCGCTTTGGGACCCCAAAACGGTGATTAATAGTCCACGAAACAGGTCAGAATCAACAAAAACCGCGAGTGTTGATGACCAACACGTTAACGCAACCCGGGGTTCGTCAATCGTGGAAATCGCTCGAGGCAACAAAACGGTGAGTAATACAACACGAAACGGACCAGAATTGGCCAAAACTGCGATTGTTGATGACCGACACGTAGGCGCACCTTGGGGTTCAACAACCATGGAAAACGCTTTGGGACCCCAAAACGGTGAGTAATAGTCCACAGAACGGGTCAAAACGACAAAAAACCACGAGTGTTGACGACAGACACGTATGCGCACCTTGGGATTCAACAACTATGGAAATCGCTCCAGGACCCCAAAACGGTGAGTAATAGTCCATGAAACGGGCCAGAATCGGCAAAGCTATGAGTGTTGATGACCGACACGTAAGCGCACCTTGGGGTTCAAAAACTATGCAAGTCGCTTCGGGACCCCAAAACAGTGAGTAATAGTCCACGAAACGGGTCGGAATTGGCCAAAACTATGAGTGTTGACGACGAACATGTAAATGCATCCGGATCGCCAATCATGGAAATCACTCTAGGACAATAAAACGGTGAGTAATAGGGCACGAAACGGTCCAGGATCCGCCAAAACAGCGATTGTTGATGACCAACATGTAAGCGTACCTTGCGGTTCAACAACCATGGAAATCGCTTTGGGACCCTAAAACGGTGAGTAATAGTCCACGAAACGGGTCAGAATCGACAAAACCACAAGTGTTGACGACAGACACATAAGCGCACCTTGGGGTTCAACAACAGTGGAAATCACTTGAGACCCCAAAGCGGTGAGTAATAGTCCACGAAACGGGTCGAATCGACAAAAACCTCGAGTGTGATGGCCGACACGTAAACGCACCCGGGTTCCTCAATCGTGGAAATCACTCCGGGACTCCAAAACAGTGAGTAATAGTCCATGAAATGGGCCAGAATCGCCAAAGTTGTCAGTGTTGATGACCGACACGTTAGCGCACCTTGGGGTTCAACAACCATCGAAGTCGCTTTGGGACCCCAAAGCGGTGAGTAATAGTCCACGAAACAGGTCAGAATCAACAAAAATCGCGAGTGTTGATGACCAACACGTTAACGCAACCCGGGTTCGCCAATCGTGGAAATCGCTCCAGGGCAACAAAACGGTGAGTAATACAACACGAAACGGACCAGAATTGGCCAAAACTGCGATTGTTGATGACCGACACGTAGGCGCACCTTGGGGTTCAACAACCATGGAAAACGCTTTGGGACCCCAAAGCGGTGAGTAATAGTCCACGAACGGGTCAAACGAAACGACAAAACCACGAGTGTTGACGACGACACGTGCACACCTTGGGATTCAACAACTGTGGAAATCGCTTCAGGACCCCAAAACGGTGAGTAATAGTCCATGAAACGGGCCAGAATCGGCAAAGCTGTGAGTGTTGATGACCGACACGTAAGCGCACCTTATGGTTCAAAAACTATGCAAGTCGCCGGGACCCCAAAACAGTGAGTAATAGTCCACGAAACGGGTCGAATTGGCCAAAACTATGAGTGTTGACGACGAACATGTAAATGCATCCGGATCGCCAATCATGGAAATCACTCTAGGACAATAAAACGGTGAGTAATAGGGCACGAAACGGTCCAGGATCCGCCAAAACAGCGATTGTTGATGACCAACATGTAAGCGTACCTTGCGGTTCAACAACCATGGAAATCGCTTTGGGACCCTAAAACGGTGAGTAATAGTCCACGAAACGGGTCAGAATCGACAAAACCACAAGTGTTGACGACAGACACATAAGCGCACCTTGGGGTTCAACAACAGTGGAAATCACTTCAGGACCCCAAAACGGTGAGTAATAGTCCACGAAACGGGTCAGAATCGACAAAAACCTCGAGTGTGATGGCCGACACGTAAACGCACCCCGGGTTCCTCAATCGTGGAAATCACTCGGGACTCCAAAACAGTGAGTAATAGTCCATGAAATGGGCCAGAATCGCCAAAGTTGTCGGTGTTGATGACCGACACGTTAGCGCACCTTGGGGTTCAACAACCATCAAGTCGCTTTGGGACCCCAAAGCGGTGAGTAATAGTCCACGAAACAGGTCAGAATCAACAAAAATCGCGAGTGTTGATGACCAACACGTTAACGCAACCCGGGTTCGCCAATCGTGGAAATCGCTCCAGGCAACAAAACGGTGAGTAATACAACACGAAACGGACCAGAATTGGCCAAAACTGCGATTGTTGATGACCGACACGTAGGCGCACCTTGGGGTTCAACAACCATGGAAAACGCTTTGGGACCCCAAAGCGGTGAGTAATAGTCCACGAACGGGTCGAAACGACAAAACCACGAGTGTTGACGACGACACGTATATCGCACCTTGGGATTCAACAACCATGGAAATCGCTTTGGGACCCCAAAGCGGTGAGTAATAGTCCATGAATCGACGGTGTTGATGACCAGAATCGGCAAAGCTGTGAGTGTTGATGACCGACACGTAATGACCGCGCACACTTGGGGTTCAAAAACTATGCAAGTCGCTGGGACCCCAAAACAGTGAGTAATAGTCCACGAAACGGGTCGAATTGGCCAAAACTATGAGTGTTGACGACGAACATGTAAATGCATCCGGATCGCCAATCATGGAAATCACTCTAGGACAATAAAACGGTGAGTAATAGGGCACAAACGGTCCAGATCCGCCAAAACAGCGATTGTTGATGACCAACATGTAAGCGTACCTTGCGGTTCAACAACCATGGAAATCGCTTTGGGACCCTAAAACGGTGAGTAATAGTCCACGAAACGGGTCAGAATCGACAAAACCACAAGTGTTGACGACAGACACATAAGCGCACCTTGGGGTTCAACAACAGTGGAAATCACTTGAGACCCCAAAGCGGTGAGTAATAGTCCACGAAACGGGTCGAATCGACAAAAACCTCGAGTGTGATGGCCGACACGTAAACGCACCCCGGGGTTCCTCAATCGTGGAAATCACTCCGGGACTCCAAAATAGTGAGTAATAGTCCATGAAATGGGCCAGAATCGGCCAAAGTTGTCGGTGTTGATGACCGACACGTTAGCGCACCTTGGGGTTCAACAACCATCGAAGTCGCTTTGGGACCCCAAAACGGTGAGTAATAGTCCACGAAACAGGTCAGAATCAACAAAAATCGCGAGTGTTGATGACCAACACGTTAACGCAACCCGGGGTTCGTCAATCGTGGAAATCGCTCCAGGGCAACAAAACGGTGAGTAATACAGCACGAAACGGACCAGAATTGGCCAAAACTGCGATTGTTGATGACCGACACGTAGGCGCACCTTGGGGTTCAACAACCATGGAAAACGCTTTGGGACCCCAAAACGGTGAGTAATAGTCCACAGAACGGGTCAGAAACGACAAAACCACGAGTGTTGACGACAGACACGTATGCGCACCTTGGGATTCAACAACTGTGGAAATCGCTTCAGGACCCCAAAACGGTGAGTAATAGTCCATGAAACGGGCCAGAATCGGCAAAGCTGTGAGTGTTGATGACCGACACGTAAGCGCACCTTGGGGTTCAAAAACTATGCAAGTCGCTTCGGGACCCCAAAACAGTGAGTAATAGTCCACGAAACGGGTCGGAATTGGCCAAAACTATGAGTGTTGACGACGAACATGTAAATGCATCCGGATCGCCAATCATGGAAATCACTCTAGGACAATAAAACGGTGAGTAATAGGGCACGAAACGGTCCAGGATCCGCCAAAACAGCGATTGTTGATGACCAACATGTAAGCGTACCTTGCGGTTCAACAACCATGGAAATCGCTTTGGGACCCTAAAACGGTGAGTAATAGTCCACGAAACGGGTCAGAATCGACAAAACCACAAGTGTTGACGACAGACACATAAGCGCACCTTGGGGTTCAACAACAGTGGAAATCACTTGAGACCCCAAAGCGGTGAGTAATAGTCCACGAAACGGGTCGAATCGACAAAAACCTCGAGTGTGATGGCCGACACGTAAACGCACCCCGGGTTCCTCAATCGTGGAAATCACCCGGGACTCCAAAACAGTGAGTAATAGTCCATGAAATGGGCCAGAATCGCCAAAGTTGTCGGTGTTGATGACCGACACGTTAAGCGCACCTTGGGGTTCAACAACCATCAAGTCGCTTTGGGACCCCAAAGCGGTGAGTAATAGTCCACGAAACAGGTCAGAATCAACAAAAATCGCGAGTGTTGATGACCAACACGTTAACGCAACCCGGGTTCGCAATCGTGGAAATCGCTCGAGGCAACAAAACGGTGAGTTATACAACACGGGACCAGAATTGGCCAAACTGCGATTGTTGATGACCGACACGTAGGCGCACCTTGGGGTTCAACAACCATGGAAAACGCTTTGGGACCCCAAAACGGTGAGTAATAGTCCACAGAACGGGTCAGAAACGACAAAACCACGAGTGTTGACGACAGACACGTATGCGCACCTTGGGATTCAACAACCATGGAAATCGCTTTGGGACCCCAAAACGGTGAGTAATAGTCCACCAAACGGGTCAGAATCGACAAAAACCGTGAGTGTTGATGACCGACACGTAAACGCACCCCGGGATTCATCAATCGTGAAAATCACTCTGGGACCCCAAAACGGTGAGTAATAGTGCATGAAACGGGCCAGAATTGGCCAAAACTGTGAGTGTTGATGACCGACACATATGCACACCTTGGGGTTCAACAACTATGCATGTCGCTTTGGGACCCCAAAACATTGAGTAATAGTCCACGAAACGAGTCAGAATTGACCAAAACTATGAGTGTTGACGACGAACATGTAAATGCATCCGGATCGCCAATCATGGAAATCACTCTAGGACAATAAAACGGTGAGTAATAGGGCACGAAACGGTCCAGATCCGCCAAAACAGCGATTGTTGATGACCGACATGTAAGCGCACCTTGCGGTTCAACAACCATGAAAATCGCTTTGGGACCCTAAAACGGTGAGTAATAGTCCACGAAACGGGTCAGAATCGACAAAACCACAAGTGTTGACGACAGACACATAAGCGCACCTTGGGGTTCAACAACAGTGGAAATCACTTCAGGACCCCAAAACGGTGAGTAATAGTCCACGAAACGGGTCGAATCGACAAAAACCTCGAGTGTGATGGCCGACACGTAAACGCACTCGGGTTCCTCAATCGTGGAAATCACTCCGGGACTCCAAAACAGTGAGTAATAGTCCATGAAATGGGCCAGAATCGGCCAAAGTTGTCAGTGTTGATGACCGACACGTTAGCGCACCTTGGGGTTCAACAACCATCGAAGTCGCTTTGGGACCCCAAAACGGTGAGTAATAGTCCACGAAACAGGTCAGAATCAACAAAAATCGCGAGTGTTGATGACCAACACGTTAACGCAACCCGGGGTTCGTCAATCGTGGAAATCGCTCCAGGGCAACAAAACGGTGAGTAATACAACACGAAACGGACCAGAATTGGCCAAAACTGCGATTGTTGATGACCGACACGTAGGCGCACCTTGGGGTTCAACAACCATGGAAAACGCTTTGGGACCCCAAAACGGTGAGTAATAGTCCACAGAACGGGTCAGAAACGACAAAACCACGAGTGTTGACGACAGACACGTATGCGCACCTTGGGATTCAACAACTGTGGAAATCGCTTCAGGACCCCAAAACGGTGAGTAATAGTCCATGAAACGGGCCAGAATCGGCAAAGCTATGAGTGTTGATGACCGACACGTAAGCGCACCTTGGGGTTCAAAAACTATGCAAGTCGCTTCGGGACCCCAAAACAGTGAGTAATAGTCCACGAAACGGGTCGGAATTGGCCAAAACTATGAGTGTTGACGACGAACATGTAAATGCATCCGGATCGCCAATCATGGAAATCACTCTAGGACAATAAAACGGTGAGTAATAGGGCACGAAACGGTCCAGGATCCGCCAAAACAGTGATTGTTGATGACCAACATGTAAGCGTACCTTGCGGTTCAACAACCATGGAAATCGCTTTGGGACCCAAAACGGTGAGTAATAGTCCACGAAGCGGGTCAGAATCGACAAAACCACAAGTGTTGACGACAGACACATAAGCGCACCTTGGGGTTCAACAACAGTGGAAATCACTTCAGACCCCAAAGCGGTGAGTAATAGTCCACGAAACGGGTCGAATCGACAAAAACCTCGAGTGTGATGGCCGACACGTAAACGCACCCCGGGGTTCCTCAATCGTGGAAATCACTCCGGGACTCCAAAACAGTGAGTAATAGTCCATGAAATGGGCCAGAATCGGCCAAAGTTGTCAGTGTTGATGACCGACACGTTAGCGCACCTTGGGGTTCAACAACCATCGAAGTCGCTTTGGGACCCCAAAACGGTGAGTAATAGTCCACGAAACAGGTCAGAATCAACAAAAATCGCGAGTGTTGATGACCAACACGTTAACGCAACCCGGGTTCGCCAATCGTGGAAATCGCTCGAGGCAACAAAACGGTGAGTAATACAACACGAAACGGACCAGAATTGGCCAAAACTGCGATTGTTGATGACCGACACGTAGGCGCACCTTGGGGTTCAACAACCATGGAAAACGCTTTGGGACCCCAAAGCGGTGAGTAATAGTCCACGAACGGGTCAGAACGACAAAACCACGAGTGTTGACGACGACACGTATGCACACCTTGGATTCAACAACCATGGAAATCGCTTTGGGACCCCAAACGTGAGTAATAGTCCACCAAACGGGTCAGAATCGACAAAACCGTGAGTGTTGATGACCGACACGTCAACAACATCAATCGTGGAAATCACTCAGGACCCCAAAACGGTGAGTAATAGTCCATGAAACGGGCCAGAATCGGCAAAACTGTGAGTGTTGATGACCGACACATATGCGCACCTTGGGGTTCAAAAACTATGCAAGTCGCCGGGACCCCAAAACAGTGAGTAATAGTCCACGAAACGGGTCAGAATTGGCCAAAACTATGAGTGTTGACGACGAACATGTAAATGCATCCGGATCGTCAATCATGGAAATCACTCTAGGACAATAAAACGGTGAGTAATAGGGCACGAAAACGGTCCAGATCCGCCAAAACAGCGATTGTTGATGACCAACATGTAAGCGTACCTTGCGGTTCAACAACCATGAAATCGCTTTGGGACCCTAAAGCGGTGAGTAATAGTCCACGAAACGGGTCAGAATCGACAAAACCACAAGTGTTGACGACAGACACATAAGCGCACCTTGGGGTTCAACAACAGTGGAAATCACTTGAGACCCCAAAACGGTGAGTAATAGTCCACGAAACGGGTCAGAATCGACAAAAACCTCGAGTGTGATGGCCGACACGTAAACGCACCCCGGGGTTCCTCAATCGTGGAAATCACTCCGGGACTCCAAAACAGTGAGTAATAGTCCATGAAATGGGCCAGAATCGGCCAAAGTTGTCAGTGTTGATGACCGACACGTTAGCGCACCTTGGGGTTCAACAACCATCGAAGTCGCTTTGGGACCCCAAAACGGTGAGTAATAGTCCACAAACAGGTCAGAATCAACAAAAATCGCGAGTGTTGATGACCAACACGTTAACGCAACCCGGGTTCGCAATCGTGGAAATCGCTCGAGGCAACAAAACGGTGAGTAATACAACACGAAACGGACCAGAATTGGCCAAAACTGCGATTGTTGATGACCGACACGTAGGCGCACCTTGGGGTTCAACAACCATGGAAAACGCTTTGGGACCCCAAAGCGGTGAGTAATAGTCCACGAGCGGGTCAAAACGACAAAACCACGAGTGTTGACGACGACACGTATGCGCACCACCTTGGGATTCAACAACTGTGGAAATCGCTTGGGACCCCAAAGCGGTGAGTAATAGTCCATGAAACGGGCCAGAATCGGCAAAGCTGTGAGTGTTGATGACCGACACGTAAGCGCACCTTGGGGTTCAAAAACTATGCAAGTCGCCGGGACCCCAAAACAGTGAGTAATAGTCCACGAAACGGGTCGGAATTGGCCAAAACTATGAGTGTTGACGACGAAACATGTAAATGCATCCGGATCGCCAATCATGGAAATCACTCTAGGACAATAAAACGGTGAGTAATAGGGCACGAAAACGGTCCAGATCCGCCAAAACAGCGATTGTTGATGACCAACATGTAAGCGCACCTTGCGGTTCAACAACCATGGAAATCGCTTTGGGACCCTAAAGCGGTGAGTAATAGTCCACGAAACGGGTCAGAATCGACAAAACCACAAGTGTTGACGACAGACACATAAGCGCACCTTGGGGTTCAACAACAGTGGAAATCACTTGGGACCCCAAAGCGGTGAGTAATAGTCCACGAAACGGGTCAGAATCGACAAAAACCTCGAGTGTGATGGCCGACACGTAAACGCACCCGGGTTCCTCAATCGTGGAAATCACTCCGGGACTCCAAAACAGTGAGTAATAGTCCATGAAATGGGCCAGAATCGCCAAAGTTGTCGTGTTGATGACCGACACGTTAAGCGCACCTTGGGGTTCAACAACCATCGAAGTCGCTTTGGGACCCCAAAGCGGTGAGTAATAGTCCACGAAACAGGTCAGAATCAACAAAAATCGCGAGTGTTGATGACCAACACGTTAACGCAACCCGGGTTCGCCAATCGTGGAAATCGCTCGAGGCAACAAAACGGTGAGTAATACAACACGAAACGGACCAGAATTGGCCAAAACTGCGATTGTTGATGACCGACACGTAGGCGCACCTTGGGGTTCAACAACCATGGAAAACGCTTTGGGACCCCAAAACGGTGAGTAATAGTCCACGAAACGGGTCAAACGACAAAACCACGAGTGTTGACGACACGATGCACACGTATCGCACCCCAAAGCGGTGAGTTAGTCCACCAAACGGGATTCAACAACTGTGGAAATCGCTTCATCAATCGTGACCCCAAAACGGTGAGTAATAGTCCATGAAACGGGCCAGAATCGGCAAAGCTGTGAGTGTTGATGACCGACACGTATGCGCACCTTGGGGTTCAAAAACTATGCAAGTCGCTTCGGGACCCCAAAACAGTGAGTAATAGTCCACGAAACGGGTCGAATTGGCCAAAACTATGAGTGTTGACGACGAACATGTAAATGCATCCGGATCGCCAATCATGGAAATCACTCTAGGACAATAAAACGGTGAGTAATAGGGCACGCAAACGGTCCAGATCCGCCAAAACAGCGATTGTTGATGACCAACATGTAAGCGCACCTTGCGGTTCAACAACCATGGAAATCGCTTTGGGACCCTAAAGCGGTGAGTAATAGTCCACGAAACGGGTCAGAATCGACAAAACCACAAGTGTTGACGACACACATAAAGCGCACCTTGGGGTTCAACAACAGTGGAAATCACTTGAGACCCCAAAGCGGTGAGTAATAGTCCACGAAACGGGTCAGAATCGACAAAAACCTCGAGTGTGATGGCCGACACGTAAACGCACCCGGGTTCCTCAATCGTGGAAATCACTCCGGGACTCCAAAACAGTGAGTAATAGTCCATGAAATGGGCCAGAATCGCCAAAGTTGTCGTGTTGATGACCGACACGTTAAGCGCACCTTGGGGTTCAACAACCATCGAAGTCGCTTTGGGACCCCAAAGCGGTGAGTAATAGTCCACGAAACAGGTCAGAATCAACAAAAATCGCGAGTGTTGATGACCAACACGTTAACGCAACCCGGGTTCGCAATCGTGGAAATCGCCCAGGGCAACAAAACGGTGAGTAATACAACACGAAAGCGGACCAGAATTGGCCAAAACTGCGATTGTTGATGACCGACACGTAGGCGCACCTTGGGGTTCAACAACCATGGAAAACGCTTTGGGACCCCAAAGCGGTAAGTAATAGTCCACAGAACGGGTCAGAAACGACAATACCACGAGTGTTGACGACAGACACGTATGCACACCTTGGGATTCAACAACTGTGGAAATCGCTTCAGGACCCCAAAACGGTGAGTAATAGTCCATGAAACAGGCCAGAATCGGCAAAGCTATGAGTGTTGATGACCGACACGTAAGCGCACCTTGGGGTTCAAAAACTATGCAAGTCGCTTCGGGACCCCAAAACAGTGAGTAATAGTCCACGAAACGGGTCGAATTGGCCAAAACTATGAGTGTTGACGACGAACATGTAAATGCATCCGGATCGCCAATCATGGAAATCACTCTAGGACAATAAAACGGTGAGTAATAGGGCACGAAACGGTCCAGGATCCGCCAAAACAGCGATTGTTGATGACCAACATGTAAGCGTACCTTGCGGTTCAACAACCATGGAAATCGCTTTGGGACCCTAAAACGGTGAGTAATAGTCCACGAAACGGGTCAGAATCGACAAAACCACAAGTGTTGACGACAGACACATAAGCGCACCTTGGGGTTCAACAACAGTGGAAATCACTTCAGGACCCCAAAACGGTGAGTAATAGTCCACGAAACGGGTCAGAATCGACAAAAACCTCGAGTGTGATGGCCGACACGTAAACGCACCCCGGGGTTCCTCAATCGTGGAAATCACTCCGGGACTCCAAAACAGTGAGTAATAGTCCATGAAATGGGCCAGAATCGGCCAAAGTTGTCAGTGTTGATGACCGACACGTTAGCGCACCTTGGGGTTCAACAACCATCGAAGTCGCTTTGGGACCCCAAAACGGTGAGTAATAGTCCACGAAACAGGTCAGAATCAACAAAAATCGCGAGTGTTGATGACCAACACGTTAACGCAACCCGGGGTTCGTCAATCGTGGAAATCGCTCCAGGGCAACAAAACGGTGAGTAATACAACACGAAACGGACCAGAATTGGCCAAAACTGCGATTGTTGATGACCGACACGTAGGCGCACCTTGGGGTTCAACAACCATGGAAAACGCTTTGGGACCCCAAAACGGTGAGTAATAGTCCACAGAACGGGTCAGAAACGACAAAACCACGAGTGTTGACGACAGACACGTATGCGCACCTTGGGATTCAACAACCATGGAAATCGCTTTGGGACCCCAAAACGGTGAGTAATAGTCCATGAAACGGGCCAGAATCGGCAAAGCTATGAGTGTTGATGACCGACACGTAAATCGCACCTTGGGGTTCAAAAACTATGCAAGTCGCCGGGACCCCAAAACAGTGAGTAATAGTCCACGAAATAGCCACGGTCGAGATTGGCCAAAACTATGAGTGTTGACGACGAACATGTAAATGCATCCGGGATCGTCAATCATGGAAATCACTCTAGGACAATAAAACGGTGAGTAATAGGGCACGAAACGGTCCAGGATCCGCCAAAACAGCGATTGTTGATGACCAACATGTAAGCGTACCTTGCGGTTCAACAACCATGGAAATCGCTTTGGGACCCTAAAACGGTGAGTAATAGTCCACGAAACGGGTCAGAATCGACAAAACCACAAGTGTTGACGACAGACACATAAAGCGCACCTTGGGGTTCAACAACAGTGGAAATCACTTCAGGACCCCAAAACGGTGAGTAATAGTCCACGAAACGGGTCAGAATCGACAAAAACCTCGAGTGTGATGGCCGACACGTAAACGCACCCCGGGGTTCCTCAATCGTGGAAATCACTCCGGGACTCCAAAACAGTGAGTAATAGTCCATGAAATGGGCCAGAATCGGCCAAAGTTGTCAGTGTTGATGACCGACACGTTAGCGCACCTTGGGGTTCAACAACCATCGAAGTCGCTTTGGGACCCCAAAACGGTGAGTAATAGTCCACGAAACAGGTCAGAATCAACAAAAATCGCGAGTGTTGATGACCAACACGTTAACGCAACCCGGGGTTCGTCAATCGTGGAAATCGCTCCAGGGCAACAAAACGGTGAGTAATACAACACGAAACGGACCAGAATTGGCCAAAACTGCGATTGTTGATGACCGACACGTAGGCGCACCTTGGGGTTCAACAACCATGGAAAACGCTTTGGGACCCCAAAACGGTGAGTAATAGTCCACAGAACGGGTCAGAAACGACAAAACCACGAGTGTTGACGACAGACACGTATGCGCACCTTGGGATTCAACAACTGTGGAAATCGCTTCAGGACCCCAAAACGGTGAGTAATAGTCCATGAAACGGGCCAGAATCGGCAAAGCTGTGAGTGTTGATGACCGACACGTAAGCGCACCTTGGGGTTCAAAAACTATGCAAGTCGCTTCGGGACCCCAAAACAGTGAGTAATAGTCCACGAAACGGGTCGGAATTGGCCAAAACTATGAGTGTTGACGACGAACATGTAAATGCATCCGGGATCGTCAATCATGGAAATCACTCTAGGACAATAAAACGGTGAGTAATAGGGCACGAAACGGTCCAGGATCCGCCAAAACAGCGATTGTTGATGACCAACATGTAAGCGTACCTTGCGGTTCAACAACCATGGAAATCGCTTTGGGACCCTAAAACGGTGAGTAATAGTCCACGAAACGGGTCAGAATCGACAAAACCACAAGTGTTGACGACAGACACATAAACGCACCTTGGGGTTCAACAACAGTGGAAATCACTTCAGGACCCCAAAACGGTGAGTAATAGTCCACGAAACGGGTCGGAATCGAGAAAAACCTCGAGTGTGATTGCCGACACGTAAACGCACCCCGGGGTTCCTCAATCGTGGAAATCACTCCGGGACTCCAAAACAGTGAGTAATAGTCCATGAAATGGGCCAGAATCGGCCAAAGTTGTCAGTGTTGATGACCGACACGTTAGCGCACCTTGGGGTTCAACAACCATCGAAGTCGCTTTGGGACCCCAAAACGGTGAGTAATAGTCCACGAAACAGGTCAGAATCAACAAAAATCGCGAGTGTTGATGACCAACACGTTAACGCAACCCGGGTTCGCTCAATCGTGGAAATCGCTCAGGCAACAAAACGGTGAGTAATACAACACGAAACGGACCAGAATTGGCCAAAACTGCGATTGTTGATGACCGACACGTAGGCGCACCTTGGGGTTCAACAACCATGGAAAACGCTTTGGGACCCCAAAACGGTGAGTAATAGTCCACAGAACGGGTCAGAAACGACAAAACCACGAGTGTTGACGACGACACACGTATCGCACACTTTGGGATTCAACAACTGTGGAAATCGCTTTGGGACCCCAAAGCGGTGAGTAATAGTCCATGAAACGGGCCAGAATCGGCAAAGCTGTGAGTGTTGATGACCGACACGTAAGCGCACCTTGGGGTTCAAAAACTATGCAAGTCGCTTCGGGACCCCAAAACAGTGAGTAATAGTCCACGAAACGGGTCGGAATTGGCCAAAACTATGAGTGTTGACGACGAACATGTAAATGCATCCGGATCGCCAATCATGGAAATCACTCTAGGACAATAAAACGGTGAGTAATAGGGCACGAAACGGTCCAGGATCCGCCAAAACAGCGATTGTTGATGACCAACATGTAAGCGTACCTTGCGGTTCAACAACCATGGAAATCGCTTTGGGACCCTAAAACGGTGAGTAATAGTCCACGAAACGGGTCAGAATCGACAAAACCACAAGTGTTGACGACGACACACATAAGCGCACCTTGGGGTTCAACAACAGTGGAAATCACTTCAGGACCCCAAAACGGTGAGTAATAGTCCACGAAACGGGTCAGAATCGACAAAAACCTCGAGTGTGATGGCCGACACGTAAACGCACCCCGGGGTTCCTCAATCGTGGAAATCACTCCGGGACTCCAAAACAGTGAGTAATAGTCCATGAAATGGGCCAGAATCGGCCAAAGTTGTCAGTGTTGATGACCGACACGTTAGCGCACCTTGGGGTTCAACAACCATCGAAGTCGCTTTGGGACCCCAAAACGGTGAGTAATAGTCCACGAAACAGGTCAGAATCAACAAAAATCGCGAGTGTTGATGACCAACACGTTAACGCAACCCGGGGTTCGTCAATCGTGGAAATCGCTCCAGGGCAACAAAACGGTGAGTAATACAGCACGAAACGGACCAGAATTGGCCAAAACTGCGATTGTTGATGACCGACACGTAGGCGCACCTTGGGGTTCAACAACCATGGAAAACGCTTTGGGACCCCAA
>JAHIAM010001291.1:0-62599 GCA_021605205.1 Aegilops longissima | reverse complement strand
CTTCTTCCCATGGCCTGCCTCTTGGGTTCAAAAGCCAAGAGCCTGTTGATTGGTTGAACTTTTAGGATATTTAGGCTGTCTCGCCACCGAGGGGATTCCGGCATGTCAAGGGTGCCGCAAAGATGTCCCAGTTTTTGTAGAAATTCTCGAAAGGGCCTACATCAGGGTTTAATTGTGCCCCAATGGAGGCCGTCTTTGCAGGTCCGCTGGTGGACTTGGAATTTGACTATTTCATCCCTGGTTTAAAAGAAGTGGACTTGGACTTTATCAAGTATCACATCCCCTGTTCACCGGGAGCGATCGCGGTGAGTTCCTGCCGCTAGGGCTTGGATAGTGCCTCGAGGGCGGCCTGTCTTGTTTTCGGGCGAGGTATGTTCGGATCACTAGCAGAGTGATGATTCCGTTAGGTCCGGCATTTTAAGTTCATGTACCCATAATGGGGTATAGCTTGAAAATTGTGAATGCCTCTCGCCCAATAAAGCATGATATCCGCTGTTGAACGGGCCACTTGAAATGTGACCTCCTCGACCTGTAATTGTCCGCGAAATAACACTACGTCCAAGGTGATTTTTCCCGGCAGCATGCTTCCGGCTAGGGATTATTCCTCTAAAGGTTGTGCTGCTTCGCCAATGCGTTCCACTATTTCCATTTTTCGGAGGGTTTCTCATAGATGAGGTTTAGTCCGCTCCGCCATCCATGAGTACCTTAAGGCTAAAGCCGCCCACTATCGGACCGAGGACCAATGCGGCGGTGCTCGGCTGTTCGAATTTAGGTTCCACGGCATTAAAAGGTAATAGCCGTGTCACCCATGGATTTATTGTTGCTACTTGGTAGACTTCGCAAGGTTGTGGAGTGTTCGTTGCATGTTATTTGATGCAAAGTCTCAAGACTGTTAACACCGCATCGGTGTTGTTGGGCTGGGATTCGCTAGAAGCCTCGCCACTTTTGGCCACCCGCCGAGTATCCAACATGCTCAAGGCTATGAGTTGGAGTGGCCTCCTGGTTATGAATTTTGCAGGGTCCGCTTAGCCAACCCTCCAAGACGGTTCCGCACTTTTAGGGGTTTTGGTTTTTGGTATTTAACCTGGTGCTTGATAATGATGCACCCTTTTATTTCGGACTAGGGATGTATTCGGCCGGATTATCCCAAAATTTACTTTCGTTTTCCAGCGCTTCCATCGCCAAGATTTTTGTACTATGGTCACCAAGTCAGCAAGCGTGTAATTTCGCGACGACTTATGGCATTTAGGATTCCTTGTCCGCAATTATTGCAGAAAATTGGGATTGCGCCCTCCTTCGCCTCTTATCCTGTTCATAACCAGGAGGAATCGCCCAAGAATGATGTAATGCTTCAACGGGCTCTTGCCGAATTCGGAAGAGATCGCTAATGTTTGGGTTGGGGTGGAACTAGATCCGAACCCCGCCCAATTTAGGACTCGGGTCGAGAATTTCCAACTCGAAGTTTGGATTTTTGAGTGTTATCCAATGAGTCCAACCCCACCGACTTTAAGTTCGGGCTTGATCGACATCCGCCCTCTCAGGGAATCCGCATGGAGGGATCGAATCCGGACGTAGCTAGTCCTTAAGATAGAAGAAGAATCGCCGATTGCTCCTCTATCACAGCAACATGATGGGTAGCCGGGAAGTTGATCTCTTCGATCGGTTTTAGGCCCGATCCGGTCGTAGTCTGTGGCGATCCTGTGACGGCGATGCGATCCAAGAGCTCTTTACGGAGGAGAGCTCGATCGATCTAACTGTTCGCAAGTTCAATTAACATGGAGATTGGTTTCGGCGACTCGAGAGGTCATCGCCGCGTGGCCGGATCTGGGTCATAAGAAAACCACCTAGTCAAGAGTTCGCCACGCCGCTCCTTTTGCATAGTATCGCCTTTAAAGACGAGATGAGGCATCCTACCGATGGCAACGGCAAGAGGAACTCTCAATGAAAGCACCAATGTCGGTGTCAAAACCGCGGATCTCGGTAGGGGGTCCCGAACTGCGCCTAGGCGGATGGTAAGGAGACAAGGGACACGATGTTTTTACCTGGTTTGGGCCCTCTCGATGGAGGTAATACCTACCCTGCTTGATTAATATTGATGATATGGGTAGTACAAGAGTAGATCTACCACGAGATCAAGGAGGCTAAACCCAGAAGCTATCCTATGGTATGATTGTTGTTCGCCCCACGGACTAAAAACCTCCAGCTTTATATAGACACCTGATAGGTTAGGGTTACAGAGTCGTTACAATGGTAGGAGATCTACATATCCTCAGACGCCAAGCTTGCCTTCCATGCTGAAAGTCCCATCCGACATGGGACTAAGTCTTCAATCTTGTATCTTCATAGTATAGGAGTCCGCCAACGTGATAGTTCGCTATCCGACACCCACTAACCGGGACTCCTCACCCCCTTTCCTTCCCCTCTCCTCCTTCCCTTCTCTTCTCCAATAGGAAAGAAGGGAGTCTACTCCCGGTGGGAGAGACTCCCCTTGGCGCGCTTCCTCCTTGGCCGCCGCCCTCCTCTTGGCTCGCCATATGTGCGGGGCACCTCTAGACACACAAGTTGATCTTCTGATCGCTCTCAGCTGCGGTAGGCAAGCCCCTCCACCATATTCCACCGGTCATATCACAGGAAGCTTAGCGAAGCCCTCGCTCGTAGAACATCATCGCTCACCACCGTCAGGCCGACGAAGTCATCCTCGGCACCCTGCTGATCGGAGTCCGGGATCGCCATCGAAGCTGAATATGTGCTGAACTCGAGGTGCCGCGACGCTCATATTTGGATCGGTCGATCGTGAAGACGTACGACTACATCAACCGTTGTCATAACGCCTGCTGGTTCACGAGGGCACGTGGGACAACACTCTCTCGCTATGCATCACCATGATCTCTGCGGTGCGAGGATAATTTTTGAAATTACTATTGCCCCCAACATTCTTGGTAATGTGATCATGAATGCGATTGATATCCACCAAGGGCTTTTCATTTGTCGTTTCGCCGTAAATGATGCTTATCTTGTTTCGGCGTAAGACACAAGAAGTCCATTGAGCCATAATGGGATCGCTTTGTGAGGCAAGGCTGATAAATTGTGCTTTCAAGGGCTTCATAGGGTATGGTGAGGCACACGTGAGTACCACCAGGGATAAACACGAAAGGCAGCCAAGACTTCAATGGGCTGAGGAAACTTTTGTGATCTGCATTGTGAAGATGAATTGCCTTGGCAGGCTTGTAGATGGCTTCACAGATGTAGATCAACCTCCGCAAAAATATGATATGGTTATGCGCAGAGGGTGATAGTTGAAGGCAGAGTGGAGCTTGATTAGACGCATGATCCAGTGGAGCATAGAACTTGACCAAAATGTCGATCCGATGCAGCAAGTTACGGATAAAGAAGACTTGTGTATTGAAGCATTTGTCGTGGAAAATATGGAAGACCAAGGTCTTCATTGCACCTTCCAGCTTGGCATGTGGATAATGTCCTTGATGGGCCAAAGAGTTCCCTATAATGTTATAGATGGTACGCGGGCAGGTAATCAAGGTCTTCAACAAGGAACTCCTTAGGATATTCCTTGATCCGGAGGCAAAGGCTTCATCATGCTAAGCATCCGCTCATGTTGGGTTCAGGCTTAGAAAATGCTCTCCAAAGCAGCAAAGGAAGTCGATAACCAGGTTCATATAGATCACCTAGAGTGGGAAGGCCAAGAAGCTCATGACATCAAGAGATTTGGCTTCATGATGGACATTTCCTGTCATCCACCAAGGACCCACGCCTGGATCCTGTTGTAGACATAATATGAAGGGTGGTATAGAATTGAGCAGCAGTCTTCATTCTAGTGCTCCTTGTCGCTGATTTAACCGCACAAGCCGCATCACAATCCATCTTCTTCCAAATGTGGCAGGCCGTTATGGTTTGTCAAGACAATATGTGGAAATATGCTGATCTTGATTGTATAAAATGCATGAGTAACCGTGTTGTTGATAGCTCTAGAACCGATCGATGAAATCCTTTGGCCTGGGGGGTTCTTGGCGCTTATCAAAGAAAGTGTTGTGCGCTGAAGCCATTAGCATGAAGGACCGGTGAAGTGGCGTCTCGAACCTTGGCAGCCTTTGGCTTTGGCTTCTGAACCTGAGGCCTCGTGGCTCGACGTGGTAATCAAATTGAGGACCAGCAGTGTGGAGGAACCGTAAGAGGCCATTTGATGTTGATTAGCTGGCCATAGTTGTATGCTTGCTCGAGAGTATATGACCTGGAGACGGAATAGGAGCAGCATTCTGAAGGGCATCTGGGTCGCACATCAGCTGCAGTGCATCATTGGCTTCATTGGCTTCGCACAGTTGTTCAAGCATGCTCCACGTTGTCTTCGCATATGACAACGCCATTGGCTTCAGTGGTGTTATTGGTGGCAGCCTCAGATTCTCAACCTCCACTTGAGTAGTGGAGGGTCGGGCACGAGCATGTTCTCTTCTAGAACAACTTCTTGAGTGGTAGGGGAGAAGCACGCCTTCTTCTTGTCTTTTTTCGCTGATGAATCCGGATTGTCTTCAAAGAACATTAGCTTTAATCGGGACCACGTATGATTGTCTTCGTGGAACACTTGACGTGCACCGAGCTGGACAAGTTTGAGTCTTCTTCATGATGGTAGTCATGGAGACGGATGGCCTCAGTTTTGCGGTTGCTGAACACGGGCGATAACTTTTGGTGACGGTGGTTCTATGTAGGTTCATCATTTGAAATGGGTCCAAGGACTGCACCGTGAAGGACGGGTGTGCTTGGTGAGTCTTGATTTGAGTTTCTGGTTAAAGCGATCACCCATGAGGTATCTTTTAGAGATTACGCCAAAGGACGCATCATCGATGAGCTCATTGTTCGTTAGAACAAAGATGATACTGCTAAGTGCTGGATTTGAGGAAGGACTTCATCTTCTACATTGTCTTGGGGACTAACGTCTTCAACAAGGATGGGGTCAACGATCGAATCTCTTGAGTCAGAGCCTATGTGGAAGTTGTGCTCATGAACAATCAGCCGACGCTCTTGATTTTCAAGAGGATGGGCAAAAGAAATTGGTTCAACAACAAGGGCTCTGGGAGCATCCCTATCTCTTCTTGGGTTTTCTTCTTGGGGGGTGGTATCATCAAGAGGCGCTTTGGTTTTCCGCTTCCTGTCTTTGGCTTGACCGCTTTGTTTTGCTGATCCGAAGCCACTGGAGACCTTAGGCTGAGTCTTCATGCCTGGCTGGGAAGACAATGTGAGGTTCTTCCCGCCGTGGAGCTTCACTGGGCCACAAGATGCTTTTTCTTCGCTGGCAGCCATTTGGGGTCAATGCCAGGACGCCCAAGAGCCTTGCTTTTCAGCTTCATTGTAAGCCTGAACACACTTTGCAGCTAGAGTTTTATGCGCCTCTTGAGCCTTTATTTCCTCTCGCTTCTTGCTAAACGACTTGAGGTCATTTAGCATCAGCTTGAATTTCTAAACATCAGCCACACTAAGCTTCGGGCCTACATGCTTCTTGGAATTCTCTTCAAAGTCTATCTTGTTCTTCAATTCAACAATTGCCGAGCCGTGAGCCAGCTCAGAGCAATGGCGCTTTGAAAGGAGACGCTGATGCCAATAGGAGTTGAAGATATCAAAGCCGATATCTTGATTGTCTAACCATTCATCTATGAAATTTGCAAGATGTTCACATCGAAGAGGGGCAGATCATTGAAGATCTCCGCTTCGCTTGCTCGTGATCAACTCGTCAAGAGCATCATTGCCAAATTCTTCATCCAAGACAAATCAATGGCTTTAGATTCGCTCTCGTAACGGCAGCAGTGTCGCGTTTGACTGTCGCTGAACAGGTTTGTTCGCGGGCTTTCACGCTTTTGAGATGCGAGACATCTTCAGAGTTGTTACCGGAGCAGGAGGGGCAGTTTCCAATGGCTTCACTCACGGCTTTTAGAGCAGCAGATGACTTTGAAGCTTTAGCCTTTATTTTGCTTGGGCTTTGAGGAGTAGGAGCTTCTTCTTCGTTGTCAGACCATCATTAGAATGATCCACTTTTGGCACCTTGGACAACAATGTGAGTGATGAGGCCAAGAAGGTTGTAGAAGGGCCGATCCTGTTCTCATTGGCTTCACAGCATCACCCGAGGTGAGGAAGGACCAGGGTTGAAGTCAAGCCCAGAGCCTCAGTGTTCTTCGCAGCTGAGTCTTTGGGGAAATGGTAGTTGCGCTTTTGAACGGATGGTCCTCCGCACCATAGCAGTGAAGAAGGGTCGGCATCCTCAAGTTGTGGTCCGCGACCATTCATGGATAGAATCCTTGCTAATAGCTTCACTGGTCCCGGGTAAGATTTTGTACAAAATATCACCCAGGGTGCCTTGATGGCATTCTTCGCATACTCTTCTCTCGTAACGGCGTAGATTAACCATTCCTCAGCCTTAATATCTTCAATCCATTGATTCGATTCTGCGCCGTATAGGTTTCCTCCGATCTGTTTTGTATAGCTCAGGCAACCGAGGCAAATCTTGAAGTGTTCCCACGGTGTTGTCTCGCCACCTTTCCTTGCGTGCATCATGAGGTTCAAACCAATGGCTTCAACATGCAAAGGCTTCCGCCCCGCTGGTCGACAAGAACCGGCTTCGGAAAGTTGATGTGAAGTCGTAAGAATTCTGCAACGAACGCAGACTATGAGAACTAAGGATTTTCCCACGGACATGTACCTTGACAGCATTAGAGGTGTGAGGAAGGGAAGAGGTCATATGCATTCTCGTAAGATTTTGAAGATAAATCAAAGACATTGACTTATAACGCCAAGACATTCACTTATTTGATGAGAGTTGGTTCCAGATTGTACAAATCCAAGAATAAGTACAAGTGAGGAATCGAACTTGTAAAGAAGCATAAGTGAATGGACTAGGCATAGTATGAGATGCGTAAAGAGATATTCAACTTGGGGATCTAGAAACCACTTTTGGTAAGAGAAGGATGAATCTATCGTGATCAAAAGACGGCAAAAGTAAATTTTAATTATACACGAAGAACTGCTAGACGGAGCAAGTTGGAGGTCGAAAGCAGTTCGATCTTCCGTGCCCTAACTTGCACGAAGGACACCTACCAATGACGGCGAGAGGATGAGGTCCATGGTCAGCGTGGAGGGACATGCCGAGAAGTCAAGGCAGCTAAGCGCCGTCAGCCGTGTCGCCGAGAGCTAGCAGGTGCTAGGGTTTATGGAGGTGGCGAGGTGGAAGAAGAATTTTGAGCGAGATGTGATGGTATTTATAAGGAAGGAGACAGACAACGCACTACGCAGTGTTCTCGCGGTTCACATCTAAGGACACGGGCACATGCAAACATTGAGAGTTGTTCCATGTTCCCATGCTCACCTGGATTGTCGGGTGGTTGTCCGCATTCTCCGGGTTTCGCAAAAGGATATAGCATTAAAAACAGATTTAAAGTTTGTTCTGTGATTCTCCACGACAAGGACGCAGAGAAGACATCTGATAGTCATCGAATGCATATGATTTGGATAGATAGAGCTTGAGGTAAGAAGCATATAGAGGTAGGGTCCGATCACATTCACTTAGTTCAAAAGATTCAAGCAAGAAGACATAGCTATAAGTGAATGTTGTAGAGGATGAACACAATATATGTATATAATAGAGTCAAGACCAAATCAACATGGTGCGGTTAATCATGAATTCAAATCAATGTTGAAGACAAATCAAGTGTGAAGACTGCAAATATAACACCAAGAAAATCACTTCAAACAAGAGTTTGGTGGTGGTGCTATCCAATCAGATAGGAAGTATTAGACCCTGACATGGCGCATGATTAATTATCGTATGCTTCAAGTCAATTTCACATTAATGTATTCACACTTAGAGTGCATGTCTTCATTGATTGAAGATATACATTACTTTGTGTGTTGCACATCTAAGTTATCAAAATGCATAAGTGTTAGGATGTGTGTCCATTCATGACATTTGAGGATTCCAAGATATTTAGCTCACACCGCAACTTGCAAAACCTTTCTCATCCAAGGGCTTTGTGAAGATATCAGCCAACTGTTCTTCTCGTCTTGACGAATGATATCAATATCTTCCTTCATAACATGATCTCTGAGAAAGTGATGACGAATTTCAATGTGCTTTGTCTTCGAGTGCTGAACTCGGGTTGGCAATTTTGGCACTCGTTGTCGCAATAGAGAGGCACATTCTTCAGATGGATACCATAGTCTTTGAGAGTTTTTCATCCAGAGAAGCTGAGCACAGCAGGATCCAGCAATGTATTCAGATTCAGCAAGAGAGAGAGATACACGCTTCGCTTTTTGAAGACCAATGCAAGAGATCGGCCCAAAGTGACATGTGCCCGATGTGGACTTGCGATCAACCTTGTCACCAGATAATCAAGCATCCGAGAATCCAACTAGATCAAACTCGAGCCCTTTGATACCATAATCCTAGTGTTGGGGTGTAAGCCAAATATCGAAGAATTCGCTCACGCCTAAGTGATGCGATTCCTTTGTGCCGCTTTGAATCGGCACACATGCAAACACTAAGCATTATATCTGGCTAGATGCACATAAGTAAAGCAAAGAACCAATCATGGAATGATATACCTTTTGATTGAACTCTTTACCATTGTCGCCGACCCGATGACTTTTGGTTGGCATTACGCTGTATCCTTTGCATCTTGCATTCCAAACTTCTTCAGCAATCTTTGAGGTATTTTTCGAGATATGAAGATGTCATGTTGTTGATGGATTTGGAGACCCAGAAAGAACTTCAGCTCGCCCATCATGGACATTTGATATTGCTCTTGCATCATGTGACCAAATTCATCACCGTATTTCTTGTTGGTGCAGCCGAAGATAATGTCATCCACATAGATTTGGCATAAATAGTTCACCATCATATGTCTTCGTGAAGAGTGTAGGATCTAGTGAACCAGGTTTGAAGCCTTTGCTCTTCAGGAAGTCTTTGAGTGTGTCATACCAAGCATGAGGGGCTTGTTTGAGGCCATACAGTGCCTTGTTGAGCTTGTATACCATATCAGGATGTTTTGGATCTTCAAAGCCTGGAGGTTGTGCGACAATACTTTCTATTCTATCTTTCCATTGAGAAAAGCACTTTTCACATCCATTTGATATGAAGAATGTTGTGATGATTTGCATAGGCTAGCAAGATGCTAATGGCTTCAAGTCTTGCCACCGGAGCAAATGTTTCATCAAGTCAATTCCTTCCACTTGAGTGTAACTCTTGCAATGAGACGAGCCTTTTCGGCTAACTTGACCATGCTCATCTTGCTTGTTGCGATATATCCATTTGGTGCCAATGATATTGTGCTTCCGAGAATCGGACGCTTGACCAATTCCCACACATTATTCAGCTCGAACTGTTGAAGCTCTTCTTGCATAGCTTGAATCCATTCAGGTTCCATGAAGGCTTCATCAACTTTCTTGGGTTCAGTGATTGAGACAAATGCAAAATGCCCATGGTTGGTTAGCTGTGATGCTCTTTGAGTTGCTTTTGAACAGTGTGGACCAGCATTCAAGCTGTCAATTATCTTCTCAATCTGAACTTCATTTGCAACACGAGGATGAGCACAAAGATTTTGCTCTTGCTGATCAATGTCATCATTTGGGGATTGTCTTGACCGAGCATTGTCTTCAAAGTTGATTAGGTGCATAAATGACAAGTTCCTCTTCGATTGATTCTCAGAGGTATGATATCTCCAATTCCCATTCGCTTGATAGATTCACTTGGAGGTACTTCATCTAGCACATTTGGTGTGTGCTCTTTTGCAGCCGTTAGTTTCATCGAATCAAGACATCCACAGCTTCAACCACTTTATAGTGAAAGGTTGAAGACTCGTGAGAGTGCTAATCCTTTCCATAACCAAGCATAAAACCTTCATGTGCTTTTTGTGCAAATTTTGAAGTGTGATGTGGATCCTGATCCAACACCTAGCACCAAATACCAAGTAGCTTACATTTGGCTTCTTACCAGTTAGGAGCTCATAGGATGTTTTCTTCGAAGCTTGTGAAGATAAACGCATTGATGATGTGGCAAGCAGGTCAATGGCTTCGTGGATAGAACTTCTTGGAGTCTGTACTCATCAACATCGCTCGGGCCATCTCAATGAGAGTTCTGTTCTGTGCTCGATGCCATTCTCACTGAGGTGTATAAGGAGCAGAGAACTCATGTGATGCCAAGTGTATCCACAGAGGTCGGGCCTGTTCTTGAACTCAGCGCCTGCTGTCGCTCGATGTGCTTGATCTTGACGCCATAGTTCGTCATGGCACGATTGGAAAGCGTCTGAAGACATCTGCACTTCAGTCTTGTAGAGGATTATACCCAAGTATATCTAGAGTAATCATCAACAATTACGGGCCATAGAGGCAAGCAGTAGCATTGAGAGTAGAGTAGTGAGAAATAATAGATCCATGTGAAGCAGCTCAAGGGTTGAGATGTAGTCATGATTGTCTTCGAGGATGCTTGGCCCTAGTCATCTTTCCACTTCTCAAGCGCACACAGATGGTCCTTCTTGAACTTGACGCCTGGATGCCCACTTACATGCTTCTTCTTCGTGAGAGTGTGCAAGTTCTTCATGCCCTAGCCTTCTATGCCGTGAGCCAAGATTCTCAAGCCTTTGCTAGAAGACATACGCCATCATCTGTGGTCCTGCTGAGAAATCTACCATATATAGATCTCCTTTCGATACCCTTCAAAGACTAGAGACTTGTCGATTCCATTAGTACAAGGCATCGATATTTTCCAAATAGCACAATCATGTTTAAGTCACAAAGCATTGAGATGTACATTAGTTGAAACCAAGGATTCAACAAGCATCACTTTATCCATGTGTTGATCCTTTGAGATTGCAACTCTACCTAGACCCAATACCTTGCTTTTTACCAAAGGTCAAGAAATGTGATGTGACTTTTGTCCGATGGACGTAAGGTTGAGTCCATGAGAAGACTTCGATCACTACCATGATTAGTGCATCCGCTATCCATAATCCATTTCAAGCACGAGGTGTCGTAGCCATGCAGGTGTTAGGGGATAGGCTTCAAGAGAATTGTGAAGCATAAACATTTGACGAGCAAGAGGATTATCAAAGCCTGATCAAGATTAGGACTGAGGATGTTTGGCAACGATTCAAGAACAAAATACATAGTAAGACCATTTGGGCATTTGATCTGCACCTACAAGATGTTTTAGGTCCCCAGAATAGCATCGACACCTTTGATTTCGTTGGAGACCTTCTCGCAAAGAAAGTTAATTCTTCTTAACCACCCCATCTTCGTGGGTGGCTTAGAAGCAATGAGTCTAGTAAAAGATCCGAGAACGGCTTTGGAGCCCTAGCAAATAGCCTTGCAGAGAAGAACGATACTATGAATAAGTGAATAAGAAAGTTCTTAGTTCTATGAACATAACGGTTTGAAGACACACGCCATATTCATAAGTCCGAGTATGGTTTCTGCAAAACATTGGCATTAGGTGACCTGTGAGTCCTCCGTCAGATGAAGCCTTTGGTCTGGGATTTGTCTTCTTCCTGTGTGTCATGATGACATTCACAGAAGATTCTCAAGACAACTTTTGGGAACCGATCTTCTTCATAGGTGGCCTGCCTCGCATGAGTACCAATATACCGCAAACACTTCACCATTCCGATTCTAAACAGTTTATAGTTTGCATCAAAGGATTCATCAATGACAATTGGTTAGCAAGTGAAGCCAGATAAGGTGGATGGATCCATCAAGGTCCCTTGCAGCAACCCATGTGGTTTTGGGGTACTGCCAAAGCCCAAAGAGGAGCCATCAACATTCATTTTCCTTCAAACCCAACACCCTCTTTCCTAGGGTTTCGTTCAGAATTTTTGAGGACATCACACGTTGTCCGATGCCCTTGAGACTTTTGTACATCCTCGTTTCAAGCAATGTCTTCAACCTAGCATTTTCATCAACAATAGTAGTGGTATCCTCCAGAGGGGTTAGTTACCACATCACAGCTTGAAGATATTGCAAAGTAGCAGCAGAGAACATTCACAATGTAAGGTAGTATCACGCCAAGGCATTTTAGACAAGGTGGTTCAAATCCTTCCCGTTAAACTGATCTTTGAGCCAAGTGACTCATTCTCTTTGAAGATCTTCATGAGCTGCCTCAATTTCTCAAGCTCTTGCCTTTGAAGATCATAGGAGAGCTTTTCGGAGTGGTTGTGAGCGCTTCATGACGACTTTCTTCGGTACTTAGCATGAAGATTTTTTATGTCTTCAACTAAGGACGAGAACGGGTCATTTCGCCCAACAGGTCATCGCTTTTGTCAATATTTTTGAGATGTTCCATAGCTTTCTGTTCTGCAATTTTAGCAAGTGTTTTGTAGCTGGGTTTGGATTCACAATCGAGTCATCTTCACTTGATGTTTGAGCAAGTGTCGCAGATTTTACCTTGGCACCACGCCATGAAGCAGTAGGTGGAGGCGAGTCGCCTCACATTATCATCAAGTGGTGACGGAGCCATTGTCTTCGTGTTGAAGATGGACTTGGCGACGAGGCAGTGCTGGACCAGACTCACAACACCCGAGTCACGACTTCGCATCCACCTCCGCTCCTCCGGCGCACTTCTCTTCGAATCCATCTCCTTGCCAACAAAAGCATGGGCTTCATGATGAGCTCTTCTTGTGTGATGAAGATCTGAAAGAAGACTTGGAAGAAGACTTTGAGGATTTAATTTTCTTCTTGTCATCGTAATCATATTCTTTGCTCTTTTTCTTCTTTCTCATTGTCCCACCGTGGACACTCGAGATGTAGTGACCAGGTTTTTGCACTTGTGATGTCTCTTTTGTGATCATAGGCGGCTTCATCATTTCTTGAGCTGGATCGAAGATTCTCAAACCTTTCTTCTTGGTGAATTTCTCGAACTTCTTCACAAGCATAGCAAGCTCCTTTCCAATGTCTTCGGATCACCAGAATCGCAATGATTCTTCTTCGATGAGGAAGCAGCAACCTTGCCTTCAAAGCTCGAGTTCGCCATAGTTGGGGCCATAGATATCTCGCTTCAGATAGTCGGTACTATGTGTGTTGAGCCTCTCAAGTATGTCGACGGATCGAGAGTCTTGAAATAGGGTGTTCTTGTATCATCGTATAAAGTGTCAAATGAGCTGTCAAGAGATCTAGTAGTGTCTTCACTATCTCAAGCTTCATGATCTCAGTGGCGCCGAAGTGCTTGAGCTCATTTGTGATATCAGTGAGGCGATCAAATGTGAGCTGACATTCTCGTTGTCGTGTCTCTTGAAGAGGTTAAGAGTACCACGTTGATCTCGCTGGTTGAGACGCCTTCATCGACTCTTGATAGCCAGTCCCCACTAGCTTCGACATTTCCAGAGCACTCACACGGCCATACATCCTTGTAAGGTGACACAAATGATGTCCTTGGCAGAGTCCAGTTGAATGAACTTCACACCAGGGTGACACCTTCACCAGTCTTAAACACTTCTTATACATACCATAGATCAACATCAATGAGGTCAAGATGCATGCGCATCCTATTCTTCTTCAAGAGGGATATTAGCCATCAAATATGGGGCACGCAGCGAGACTTTGATTATCCTCGCAATGACATTAGCTAAACCCGTGGTTAAATCAATCACACGTAACAAGGGAGCACCTTGCTCGATACCAATTGAAAGGGCTAGTTATCACTAGAGGGGGGGTGAATAGGCGATTTATGAGAGTCTTCAAAACATGGGAGTTTCAAGACGCACAATATAAACAACACTATTCTAATGCAAATAGGTAGACTACACTAGACAAGCCATAGTCAAGTATTCAATGAAGTGAAAGCGTGAAGACTAATAGCAGCTAGGTAGTAAAGATCGGGATGGAAGATAGTATGAAGCCAATCGAACGATAGTCACATGCTGAAGTTTACAGATAGTACAAGGTGCAATGACTTCATGAAGACAAACTCAAGTACAAGAGGAGTAAGAGATAGGGCTTCTGCATGACACATGATTTGTTCGCCATGCTTGTCAGGACAACAGATGTCGGTTAGGGAGGCTGAGATTCAACTCCAAGACGCGTTCTTCACCTTATTCCTTGAGCTAAGGACACACAGTCCTCGCCCAATTACTTTGTAAGTCTTCAAGGTAGACTTCCGAACCTTCACATGCACTATGTTCATCGGCAATCCACAATGGCTCTTGGATGCTCGTAACGACGCTAACCGCTGGAGGATTCATAGTCTCGGTAACAAGTCTTGATCACGACAGAAAGATTTGTGATGCCAAACACTTTGGGCTTTGGGCTCGTGGTTTGGGCTTTGTCTCGCATGATTCTCTCGAAGTCATGCGGTTGCTCTCAAACGATATATAAGTCGTACTAACTTTGAGCAGCCACCAATTTATGGTGTAGGGGTGGGCTATTATAGCCACGGGCAACCCGACGGATTTGTCCAAATGACCTCGGTCACTAAGGAACCGACACGTGTCGCAACGTCAGATTTCAAACACACGCCGACAGCCTTGACTTGGGCTACAAGTAAAGCTGACTTATCCGGACACAGATAAGATTTGCTCTCATTGTCTTGCTCAAGACATAGGATTTGGTTTGAGCATCAATACCACTGACTTTGTTCACTTGGACTTAAAAGCGGTGGTTCCTATGACTCAACAAAGAAGAAAAGGAAACACCGAAACAACTAAGTCTTCTTCAAGGCCCATAGTGTTCACTCAATGTCTTCGTGTCATAGTCTTCAATGTTAATATCTTCATACCACCATTGTCTTCAATGTCTTCACACATTTTTAGGGTCATCTGTAGGTAAACCGAATCAAGGAGGACTACTACCCGTGTTATCCCGCAATTCTCACAAACACATTAGTCCTCAACCAGGTTTGTCGAATACTCCAAAACCAACTAGGGTGGCACTAGATGCACTTACAACATTGGCCCTCGTCAGGGCCTGTCCTCGCAGATGTATCCCTTTCAAGTCTTTATTTACTCATTAGTGCCCCTGCTGCATCATCCCTAAGCCGCTTCGGTCCCACCTCGCGGCATGAATCGTTCTGCATTTACTAAGATAGTTCGCTTCCATGCATAATCTATCTATGGTTATCACTTGCTTGATTGTCACTTCATGACCGCCTGCCGCCGCCTACCCCATGCTCATCCCGCAACTGGGGCTACTTCAGCGGCATCGACGCTTGTGCTCGGGTCCGGCCCCGCACGCCGACAAATATGAGTGTTCGAAGCTCGATCAGAGCGCCTTCGCGCACGTCACCTCACCACTGGCCCCTCAAAGGCCTTCATCTTCTTATGGAGCAACCGCGCAGACCGCAATCATAGTGGCAATCGTGACTCTCCCCGCTTAACCTGCAGGAACCTCCGAGGACAACAACAAGAAAGGGTAACTATGGGCTCCCTCTTCTCCCATGAAATTGGCCAGCGCTTAAAAGGGGGGTGAGGGAGTCCTGATTAGGGGTGTCCGGATAGCCGAACTATCACCGCATGGCCTGACTCGACTATGAAGATACAAGATTGAAGACTTGTCCCTGTCCGGATGGGACTTTCTCACGTGGAAGGCAAGCTTGGCGATACGATATATAGATCTCCTACCATTGTAACCGACTCGTAACCCTACCCTATCCGTGTCTATATAAACCGAGGGTTTTAGTTCAGAGATCTAAGAACAATCATACCATAGGCTAGCTTCTAGGGTTTAGCCTCCTTGATCTCTGGTAGATCTACTTTTGTACTACCCATATCATCAATATTAATCAAGCGGAGTAGGGTATTATCTCCATCGAGAGGGCCCAACCTGGGTAAAAACATCGGTCCCTTGTCTCCTGTTACCATCCGCCTAGACGCACGTTCGGGACCCCACCGAGATCCCCGGTTTTGACACCGACATTGGTGCTTTCATTGAGGTTCCTCCGTCCACCATTAGGTAGGATGCCTCATCTCGCCTTTAAAGACGATATTATCGCAAAGGAGCCTTGCCGCCGACTCTTCGCTAGGTGGTTTTCTTATGATTGCAAGTCCGCCACCGCTACCGACGATAATCTCGAGTCATAACCAATTCCATGTTAATTCGAACTTGCCAAGGTAGATCCGATTGAGATCTCCTCCGAACGAGCTCTTGGATCGCGACGCCTTTTGGAGTCGCCACAGACTACGACGGATCGGCCTAAAACCGATCCGGAGAGATCAACTCTCCCTGTGCTACCCATCATGTTGCTGTGATAGAGGAGCAATGTGGCATTCTTCTTCTATCTTAAGGACTAGCTACGTCCGATTCCCGATCCTCCATGCCGAATTCCAGAGGGACGGATGTCGATCAAGCCCGAACTTAAAGTCGGCTGCGGTTGGACTCATTGATAACACTCAAAATCCAAACTTCCGAGTTCGGAAATTTCTCACCCGAGTCCTAAATTGACGGGGTTCCGGATCTAGTTCCACCCCCACCCAAACATTAGCGATCTCTCTCGGTTCGCAAGAGCCCGCTGAAATAGTACATCATTATCGGGCCGATTCCTCCGGTTATGAACATGATAAAGGACTGCCAAGAGGAGGACGCAATCCCAATTTTCTGCAATAAATGCAGATAAGGAATCCTAAACGCCATAAGTCGTAAAATTACACGCTTTGCTGACTTGGTGACCATAGTAAAAAGTACTGCGATGGAGAGGCTCGAAAACCGAAAGTAAATTTTGGGATAATCCGCCCAATACATCCCTAGTCCGAAATAAAAGGGTGCATCATATCAAGCACTTGGGTTAAATACCAAAAACCAAAACCCCTAAAGGGTAAGGAACGATCGAGGGTTGGCTAAACGGACCCTCGCAAAATTATAGCACGAGGGCGCCACTCCAACTCATAGCATTCGAGCATGTTGGATACTACCAGGTGGCCAAAAGTGGCGAGGAGCTTCTAGCTTGAATCCCAGCCCAAAGAACACCAAGACGGTGTTAAAGCTTCGAGACTTTCGATCAAATAACATGCAAAACGAACTCTCCGCAACCTTGCAAGTCTACCAAGTAGCAACAATAAATCCATGGAGGACACGGCTATTACTTTTAATGCCGGATTTAACCTAAATTTAACAGCCCAGCACCACCGCATTGGTCCTCGGCCCGATAGGGTTTCCCTTACTAAGGTACTCATGGATGGCCAGCGACTAAACCTCATCTATGAGGAAACCCTCCAAAAATGGAAATAGACGAACCGCATTGAGCAAGCAGACAACCTTTAGAGGAATAATCCCGGAAGCATGCGCAAGAAAAATTCACAATGGACGAGTGTTCCCGGAAAATTACAGGTCCGAGGAGGTCACATTTCAAGTGGCCCCGCTCAAAGGATATCATGCTTTATTAGGACGGAGGCATTCACAATTTTCAAGCTATACCCCATTATGGGTACATGAAGCTTAAAATGCCCGACCTAAAATCATCACTCGCTAGTGATTCAACATAGTGCCCAAAAACAGACACCGACTAGCCCTCGAGGCACTATCCAAGCCCTAGTGGCGAGGAACTCACCGGATGTGCTCACGGTGAACAGGACGATTGATACTTGATAAAAGATCCAAGTCCACTTTTTAAACCAGCGGATGAAATAGTCAAATTCCAAGTCCACCCAAAGATCGAAAGACGGCCTCCATTGGGGTACAATAAACCCGATGTAGAGGCACGAGAATTTCTACAAGAAAACCGGACATCTTTGCCGCACCCTTCGACATGCCAGAATCCCACGCCACGGCCGAACAGCCTAAATATCAAAAGGAGTCGTACCAAAAGATCTCCCACTTTTTCAACCCAAGAGAAGCCATGGGAGAGGATCTAAAACTTTTGGAAGCCGGATTCATCGATATAAAACATCCGGATGGCTAGCAAACCGGTGATGGTACCAAAGAAGGATAAATCCTGGCGCCTATGTGTTGATTTTAAAGACCTTAATAAGGCTTGCCCAAAGGACCCTTTCAGGAGCTCCACGACGCCGGCGCCCCGCCTGACCCGCTTTGAGCCCGGGCCGGAGGTTCTATTCAACCTCTCCACTCGCCCCCGAGCCTTTTTCCAAAAGAGCGCGTTAGACGCCCAGAATCAATCCTAGGAACGGAAAACGCCAACCGCAGGGAGTTTTGATCCGGATCCACCTTTTTTAGACCGGGCCATTGCCCCTTGTTTAGCACCGGGCTCGCTTCCTGCCGGAGGTACCCCCGCGAACCACCATTGGTATACAAAGTGATCAAGAAATAAGATGGATGGGTCATTATCGAATATTGGGACCTTTCCGCCACTGTGAGGGGAAGTATTCCGGGTAATCGGCCGTGAAGCAGATCCAAGTGGCGGGCATCGCCGCCACAACACAAGATCGCACGAGGACTCAAGGGCGGACTCCAAAGGCGCATAACGCAGGCCATCAAGCACGATCGATCAAGGCCTTGGCGGCAAGCAGCCACGCCTTCTTCCTCCTGGAGCCCCAAAGATATGCATATAGGCAGCGGTACCCCGAGGAGGTCGTATCAGGCCTCGCCACCGGGACATCATTTATTAACGTGCCATGGGACCAGCCTCTTGTTTGGTGGAAGCGGTCCGCTCGTCTGGAGTTTTTTCCTCTCCGCTAAACTCCTCCAATAGGCCATTGGTGTCGCTACCAGCAATGGAGCAAGGGACAAGAAGTGAGCGGAGCAGAAGAGATGGGCGACGGGCTCCACCCCCCTCATTTATATCCCAAGGAGGCCAACCGTCAATTTCCATGATGACAGTAATGATAACCCTTTTGCATGCAGCTGGACTCGCTGTCGGGCAGTTGCCGAGGCGGCGGGGAAGCGGAGATGCCCACGCCCAATCAATTGCCACGCTTCGACCAAAGCCGCTGGGTGTTGGTCCTGGCAGTTCGTGACTTGCCTTTGGTCACTTGCCAAGTCCAAAGCGCCTTTGGGCCCGGGGCTACTGCTGTGTTTTGGGAATGGGGTCCCAGATGCTCGTCATGCCCACGGCGTGGTTTCTAGCGCCCCAGATGGCCCACCTTCACCAACAAGCACTCAAGACCGAGGGGCCAAGCCTCGAGGCGGACGACACAAGACCTCCCGGGAGCGGCCCCACCAGGTTGGTCTCAAGGGCGAGAGATCAAGGCGGTACTTTGCAGGTTTCCCGTGACGCAAGACATGACGATTGGCCAAGGGCGCCAAGAGGCGCCAGGCCCTCGCTTCTCTTGGTGCTAAGGAGGCAAGCGCAGTAAGGAGTACCGAGGCATCAGCAAAGGTTTCATTTCGTGCAACGAGACCAAGACCAGTAGGGATGGCAAGAAGGAGGTCACCATGGAGCCCAAGACGGCCACCACCAAGAGCCTTTATAAAGGAAGACTACATTTGTCGGGATAGCTTTCACTAGTTGTCTCCTTCAAACTGGTCATTGTGGCATCCCTTCCCGCCAATATTTGGGAAGAGGATCAAGACCTCTATAAATAGGACTAGCCACCACCATAGGAGGAAACTCATCTTGAGCAATCCTCACCCACATAAGTTCTCCAAGCACAAGAACACCTCATCTCAGGAGGCTATTCTTCCCCTTGTACTGTTCATCCTCAGCCCAAGAGGCAATGCACGACCACCACACTGGAGTAGGGTATTACACCACAACGGTGGCCCGAACCAGTATAAATCTTGCGTCCTTTGTGTTGTGAGTTTATCGAGTTTAGCCTTAGAGATCACGGTGAGGGTGAGGGCATGATTAGGTAGGAGGAGATTCACACACATTAACTAGTGTTCGAACCTTAAGGGTTTTATGGAACCCAAAATCCGACATTTATGCAAGTAGGTGCGCGCTGGAGTTTTCCTTCCGATCCGCGGTCCTGCTGCCTATCATTTCCATGTCTGACGCCTGTAACGCCTGGATACAACTTTTCATATTCAGAATTCGACTTTGCCTTTTCCGGAGATGCTATATGATATTTTCGTGGTTGGGTTTTTTGTCTGTTGTTTTTGCTTTTGTTTGTTATGCATCTCTTCTCATAGCATCATGCGCATTGCATCGGCATCGCTTATAAAACTTGCATCCGTCGTGTTCCACCGCTTTCTCCGTCCGCCTGAGCCTCCACTTTTGCACCGCTGGCACCTCCAAATATTATTTTATAAGTGGCATAATAATGTTCTCGGAATGGGTTATGGACTTGTCATGTCTTATTATATAGACAGGCCGCCGCCAAGTTTCGTCAGATTCTGAGTCCGGCTCGATAGCCCTACCGTTAAACTTATAGCGCACTTGCCGGTTTATTCGCTGACGCTTGCCTCCGAATCGCCACGGCTGCACTTTCTTCTCTCCCTCACCCAAGTCCCATCTTCACAGCCCACCTAGGTCCAACTCTACTCCTCGCAAGGTCCCGGTCAGTCTGGATCGCGATCCGAGGTTCACGAAACCCTCCTAACCCCCTAACCCTAGCCACCTACCCCATAATCATCCCTAGTCCATTTTGGGCATCTTCTAGCCTCCACCTACCTCCCTGCAGCTCCACCTCCTCCTCGGATTCAGCGCCCCACTCCACCTCCTCCCACTTGTCCCTCGCCACGCCCTCCCGGACCATCCGGGCGCGACACGCCGCCTCCCAAAGATCCTCAGGGCCTCTCCCGCCACCTGTCCTCCCCGCCCACCTTCACCAAGGCCCGCCAGGAGCCCGCCGGCCGCCAGGGTCTGACCGCCTGAGCCTCACGCTGGCCTCACAGCTGAAGCCGGGCCCGAGCTCCCGCCGACCCCGAGGTCCCCGAGCCGAACCCCGCCTCACCGAGGTCGCCGCCATGCACCACCTCCGCCAGAGTCACACGGAGCCCGGCCCTCTATCCCTTTCCTTTCTCCTTTCTCTCCTCACGCTTCTTCTCCTCGCAGAGCCGCACGCCTGCTTGCCGTCATTGCCGCTGTCACGCCGAAGTCTGTCGCCACCCTCGCCCCTCCTCTGCCCGGCCCGGATCCGGATCTCGAGGCCGATCCATCCAACCTCGACTCGCCGGACTCGCCTCCGGGGCCGCCGCTCGCTTTTAGTCGCCGCCACGCTCGGGATCGGGAGGAGCTCCCCAGCTCGTCCCCGCTTCAGCCCGACCGATGATCCTTCGTGGCCCTGGCAGAAGGCTGTGCCTAACTCCCTCTGAGCCACCGCCTGGCCTCCTCCCCACCGAAGGCTGAGCCCATGGTGAGCTGCTTCCCCCCGAGCACCTGGCCAGCCAGTTGCCCAGCGAGATTTTTTCGCGCCTGAATTTACTAATTATCTAGAATATCAGTTTTGTAAACCCCTGTTCTTCATGCATTTAATAACTCACAAATGGTGCATCGGATTAAAATGTTTTATATATGTAATATGCTCGTAAAATTGTGTAGATTAATAATTTGCCACTTTCATCCCATGTTAAAATGTTTAACTTGCTGTTTATTTAAAGTTGCTAATATGCCATGCTAAAATGATTTATTCCATAACTAAATAACCGTGAGCTCTGATTTAAATAAATTATATATAAATGGGGTGGAAAATGCCTAGTTTAACATGGTGTACTTATTTTGCATGTTTAACAACATTAAAATTGTGTTTAGGCAGATCAGTACCTAATCCATAAATATGAACATGAGGATTTTTCCTGACTTGTTGTTCGTTGTTTCCTACCTCATTTAAACTTGCCTAGTTAGGTAGTTTTGTCATGCTTCACCTCTGCCATGTTAATAACATTTAATATTGTTGAGTACCAATGAGTGAGAACTAAATAAGTGATGTGGTGTTTTGTCAACATGCAACCTGCATATTGAGCTCCATTTAACTTGCGTTTTGTTTGTGCATATTGTCATGCCATGCTATTGAAACCATGCATCATACTTGGTTGTGCATCATGCCATGTTTATGTGTTGGTTTACTATGTTGTTTGTTTCTTTCCGGTTGCTTCTCGTTAGCTTCGGTTCGCTCGGAGTTGTGAGGATTCGTCGACTTCGGTCTGCTTGTCTTCTTCATGGACTGCTTCTTCTTCCTTGGGATTTCGTGCAAGATGACCATACCCGAAATCACTTCTATCTTTGCTTGCTAGATGCTCGCCTTTGCTATGCCTATGCTACGATGCCTACCACTTGCTATTTCATGCCACCCATTTTGCCATGTCACCTCAACCATCCTTTCCTAGCAAACCGTTGATTGGCTATGTTACCGCTTTGCTCAAATTTCTCTTATAGCGCGTTAGTTGTGGGTGAAGATGGTTTGTTCCTTGTTGAACATGGAGATGTTGTTCTGTTGGAACATGTTCACTTGTTGGGATATCACAATATATCTTATTTAATTAATGCATCTATATACTTGGTAAAGGGTGGAAGGCTCGGCCTTATGCCCGGTGTTTTGTTCCACTCTGCCGCCCTAGTTTCCGCCATACCGTGTTATGTTCCGGATTTTATGCTCCTTACACTTGGCTGATTTATGGGACCCCTTGACGCTCGCTGAATAAGACTCCGAAGGCCCAACATTGGTTTTAACATTTGCCACCTAAGCTTTTTTCCCTTGGGTTCCGCAGACTAAGGGTCATCTTTATTTTAACCCCCGACCGTCTTTGGAGTGTCCCAAACAGGCAGATCGGGGCCACCTCGGGCAACTCGAGGGCTGGTTTTACTCTGAGGGCTGACCTATCCGGTGTCCTCGAGACCAGATATGTGCAGCTCCTATCGATTTGTCGGCACATCCCGGGCTTTTTGTCTGGTCTTGTTTTATTGTCAAGAAATGTCTTGTAGTCCGGATTCCGAGATCGATCGGGTCTTCCCAGAGAAGGAATATCCTTCTGACCGAGAGCTTATAATGGGCTTGTTGGGACACCCCCGCAGGTATTATCTTTCAAAGCCGCGTGCTCGCGTTATGAGGCAGATGGGAATTTGTTAATGTCCTGTAGAAAACCCGGTTGATCTTAATTAAAAACATCAATGAAAGCGCCTTAGCTACACCACATAAAGGGCTTTAAAAGAAATGTTACAAATGGGAAGGCCTTAGCGACACCACATAAAGGGCGCAAAAGAAATGCTACATAATGCAAGGCCTTAGCGACACCACATAAAGGGCTTATAAATAAACAAATACAATGTCAGAGTAGCAAGCGCCCGAGCCACACCACAAAAGGGCTTATAATAAAAAATGTGAATATCCAGGAGGTTGAACCATCCTGTGGATATTCGATAATAAAAAGTATCACGGTTAGTCCATTAATCAAAATAATAATCATAATTTATCACAAGTCACTACTCGTGATTCCAGGTTTAACAGCTTTCAGCTTTCATTCAAGACCGCCACTAAGACCCTACACTTGACCCATCCTGCATCTGTAATCCTAACCATGGACACGCTTATTCAATAGGTTTAATTTCCGCAGAGGGTGTACTCTTTACCAACGAAGTAACGGATTCCTTTAGTCCATCGGTACTAATTCCGCCTATCGGCCTTTTGGTTGAAAACACACCTAACTTGCACACCACCAGTTTAACTCACATGTGTCCGAATCACCCACGCACATTCGCTAAGCAAAACTCTAAGCGGGAGGCTACAACCTCGACGAACATGGGATCACAAAATTTATACCGTACAAGAAACGGGAGCTACCCTTTCGCTACAACCTAAACACCCATGCTCCCGGACCCGGTGTGGCATGACTACCGGATGCCTCCAGATTTTCCACCACGGCTCTCTCCAGACGTAAAAGTAGGAAAGGGTTGACAACTTATCGAACTGCACTTCTACTTGGTGTAGAGACGGTGGTAGTACGGGGCAAGTATGGGGGTTATCGGCACAAGACTCCGATCTACTACCGACTTTAGGAGGTCGTAATATTTCCTGCATGATTAGCATAACAATGCATATATTTCAAACAACAGATGGAAACATCACGCAACATACCCCCTCATGCCATACCGGACACACGCACCGCCTCGATGGAGGAGTAGGGACAAGACCGTGTCTACCCAAGACAGAGGTCTTCCTTCTTTCCTTCCGGTATGCATGAAAGATTTATGACGGTGATTTCCATCACAAATCATGTCAACATCATTAGCATAAACTCATTAATATGCACCCATAAATAGGATCACATCCTCACATAAAATGACGATGATAAGCCGGGTGGTGTTGCTGCCGTGCATATGCAACACACACAAAAATTCACCAGGTTCGTAATGCTTGCCTTCGTGTCATGGGAAAGAAGGGCATCCAAAACATCTTGAAATCTTCAAAAATCCTATTTAAAAGAATATATACCAATTAACACACAAAATAAAAAGAGCACAAAAGTTGTTTTGAAATTTTTTCAAATAAATCTTAAAATAAACTAGGCAATATTTGAGAGAGGTAGCCAAAAGAATCAATTCATTTGGAGTTGTATTTAAAAGTTATAGACAGTCAAAGTTTGGTCAAAAATCGTTATTTAAATAAGAATGTAAAAGAAAACAATTCAAATAATTACGCACATCGCCAAAAGCATAATCTGAAATACGCCCACTCTCACTCCAGGTGGACCGTATGTGGTCATTGACAAGGTCCTAGGTGGCCCACTAGTCAGTTCTGACTAGTCCTGGCCTTCTCCTTCTCCGTCTCCGAGCGGAGGCGGGACTCGGCGATGACTGCTGCGAACGTAATGGTCCTTGGGAAGCCGAGGGCGGGATGGATCCATGTATCGGGGGTGATCCTCGTGGTTGCAGGGGTTGACAGAGGTGGAGGGTTTGCACAAGTAGCTCATGGCAAGGGAGGAAAGCTGGGGCTTAAGTGGTTTTGGGGCGGAAGTGGTTCCTGATCGAAATCGGTAGGGGATGTGATCACGGAGGAAGGGAAGGTTCCTGTGGAGAGAGGGAGAGAGGGAGGCCCTGGTTGGCGCCGGAATGGCCTGGTTAGTGGCGGCGGTTGAGCTGCTCGGAGAGGAAGAAGACGACTTACTCTCTCCTCAATTGACGGTTAAGGGGGCACGAGTGTGATGGTGTGAGGCTGCCTCGTAGCGTGGTTTGAGCTCTGGCCTCCTTTATATAGCGGCTAGGTTGGTCAACCGAGGCGGCCACTTATAATGATGACGGTGAAACGACGCTCAGTAGCAGCAGGAGGACGGGGCGACGACGGGGCTAACCGAACGTAGCTTAGGGGATGAGCTTGCGCCGCCGTAGCGGGTGGGGAGCCGGGTGGCTTTGGCGGCGCCTGACACCTGGCCACTACCTGCTTAGCGGCCGGTGCTGAAGCCGCCACACGGCGCTATCTCCGGGCGGTGGCGCCTGTGGGTGCCAGGGTGGTCGGGTGGTCGGGTGGCGGTGGCAAGGGGACACAGCGTGCTGGCCGGGGCCGGATTTTGAGTGCGGGAGGACGCGGGCTTTGTGCATGTGGGTGCCAAACGACGCTCACGCAAGGCCCAGAGCACGCCGGATGTGCTCGGATTTAAATGCCGTGACAGCCTAGAGAGTTCCAAACCACAAGAGAGTTAGCAGAAAGGGGTTATGGGCTAGGGCAAAACCTTGGACAAGCTAGGTAGGTCAGTGCCCAAGTTCATAATGCAAACTTGAAATCATGCCAAATCTGGCTATGCACTGTAGGTGTTCGCCAAAATGCCAAAGGCACCTAGGTAGTTCTTGGAGGGCCAAATTCTCCAGATCGTGTCTCTATGGATATGAGAGAGGGTGGTGGAGTTAGTTTGACAAAAGCAAAACTTGTTAGTGCAAGTTATGCAAAACTTCAGTTCAAGTATGGTGAATGGCACTGCTTTATGAACCAAAAATCTTCCAAAGGGTCCACTCTTCTGGACTCTAAGGGTTTGGCAAGGAGGACTATAAGTAGAAAAGGAATTATAGCTAAAGAAGCAAGTTAGAAGATGGTTGCGTGACAAATCACCAAATGGCAACCGTAATGAAGATGATGATGATTCACTAATTTTTCCAAAGAATAACACTTTGTTTGTGCATAAGGTTGGATGGCATGCTACTCGATATCCCATAATTTTGGTGAGGCTCTAGAGAAATATTTAATTGGGTTGTAAAGTAAAAAATGTCCATCGGACCAAGAGAAGAAAAACATGTGTAACACTAAAATAAGCAATGAAATAATTATGTTAATGCACATAATTGATTTATAGACATCACATGACATCTCCAAATTTTGGTTGAAATTTTAAGTGATTCTATCAAATGGTTGTAGTACAAACAGCTCCAAAATTTAAAACAAGCCATTTTAATGATTATAGCTGTGTAGAATAATTTAATAAACAATTCTACTGATTTAGAAATTGTTTTAATGAGATGGCATAGAAGTCCAATATGTTCTCGAAAGCTCCACATGGAAAAGACACCTAATATTAAAAGAAAAGCTCAAATCAAAGGAAATAAAATTTTAAAACTCCCGCAAAATTTTTAATATCAAAAACTTGGCTAAATTTTGGGGTGTTACAAGATTAACACTCCTTAAGAAAAAATCTCGCCCTAGATTTGCTAAGAGTTAAATTTAAATAAATTTGCATTAAACCGAAGTGGCTACTAAAGTGAGAGCAATAAGTGGTGTAAAAATAAAGTGGGATATCATGGGTGTGGGGAAAAGTCCACGGTTTTGGGGAAAACTAGCGATTTATTGATCGACATAAATTTAGAATAAATTCTAAATCTTAAAATACGCTGGTCGCACCCGAGAGCACAAGTGTTTCTCTCCACGACCGGTGGACCCGGCCCACGGTCGCCTCTTCTTCTTCCTCCCATTTTCTTCTTCCTCTCTCCCGGGGTTTTCATGCTTTCCACCGGGCGACGCCAGCACGTAAGGCACCTAGGCCGCATCATGTAGTGTGGGCGGTTAGCTGTCGGCAGAAGCGCAGACTCATTTTTCATGCTGCTGCTCACGGCTTAAGACTGTCGCGATTCGCCCTAACACCGGGCATGGTCGGGCGACGAGCCAGGGCCAGTGGACTTCGCCACCGCATTCGAGCTCGCTTATAAAAGGACCGCGGCGTTCCTCCTTCTTCTCACCTGCCCGCCCTCTTCCTCCTTCCTTCTCCTCTCGCTTCGCTTTTGCGGAGCTCAGACGAGGCTCTAATGGTGGAGGTGGTGCCGGACCGCACGTGATCCCCGCTGTATGGAGGGTTGGCGCGTGTCAGCTCGTGCTCCTGGCGTGATGATCTCGACGATCGTCACGATGCCGCTGCTCGCTGGCTTGCCTTCCGTGGCGCGTAAACCATAATGAGTAGGTGGTGCCGGTGTTAACCGTTGCCTGGAAGTGTTTGGTTAGACGCAGAATACGCTTGCACTTGCAAGCAGTGTATGTGTTCGTAATCGCTGTGGTGAGTCTGCTGTCGGTGCGGCGTGAAATAAATAATCTATGCCGCGGAGAAAATATAATGGCGCGGCAATCAGGAAAATAAATCTCACCCAGGATTTCTCGCGAGAGAAAACGGTAATACATTCAGTCAAACCGCGATGAGCTAGCTACTTACATTAATGACTTACTCGTCAGCAAACTCGGGTACTAAGCATAAGTTACAACATATAAATAACAATTGCGGTAATAAAAACAGCGGTGCATTTAAATCGAAATCGTAATCGGATCGGGTCCTCGAGAAAACGCTTCAGATTTAGGATACACCTTCTATCGGAGAAGTGGATTGACCAAATGATGAATGTGTCTCTCCTGGTCGGCTCTCGATCCGCCGATGGCGATCTCGAGGGTTTAAACTGCAAGGCTCGCAGATAACCCATCACATGTTGGGTCAAACGCCTTGAGCGGCGACGTATCGACAAGGTTGGCTAAGACTAGGTCTCTCTCTAATACGCCCACCGAAAGATGTTACTCCTCCGTGCTGCACGGCTGAAAATAATAATACCTCGTTCACGGGCATAGGGTACCGCTGAATCGGTAAGGCGAGCAAGCGTCAGATGCCGCAGCTTCTACGGCCATGTGCGGGTTGGCAGATTTCCCTGTGGAGGAGACTTCTGGGTCTTGTTTGGTTTACGGAGGGATGTGCACGGCTGCCCAATATCTCGAGGTGGAAGGTGATCCTCGATTTGAACAGCCTGTAGACTGGGTGGCAGCCTATGGTACGCGCAGTAAAATCCCACAATATCTTGACAAAACTACCCGTAGCATCCGAGTCCTCGATAAAATACTAGGGCTTGGCATGGCAAGGAATGGCTGTGAGGATGGTGCACAAGGTGAGGGTGCTTAGCAAGGTCACCGTGGCCCTTTTTATAGCACTGGCTGGGTCCTTACTGTGGTAAAAGTAAAGAATCACTGCTTACTGGGTCAACCATGACATACACATCTTACTAAAGTGACGATCACCGTGGGGGTTGTCGGGCTGTTCTGGTGGTTGCGCCAAGGATAGAGAAATCACACGCATGCTAATACATCCATGCAAGACTGTTATATAAAACAGATGCACGTGCCAAAGCCACGTTAATTTAAGGAATCACAGAATTACAAAGCGAGGATATTGACCGACTCGCCACCGCTGACTTAGTCTACTTGCTTACATCCAAGCTGGCCCCCTTGTGGATGTCGAGGCTTCTCCACGTTCTCACCGCCGGAATTAGCCGAGAGGGTTGAGGGGCTGCAGTGTCTGCAGTGATGATGACCATCGCGGGATTGTTGACCACAAGTCCGCTGGAGGTGCTCCCGTGAGGCGCGGGCACTTCGGGGTCATCAAAGCACCTTAGCCGACACTGGGCTGACTCGTGGTCTCGATCGGTTGTCCGAACAGCACGACTGGTTGTCGTGTTGGGCCTGATCTCCTCTTGTCAAGCTCGACGTAACCAGCTCTCCACGAGCTGCAATCGATCAATGTTGATTTGATCGAATAGGTCCTCTAGTGCACTTACATAGCGCATCAGGTGCAGCAATGCGTGGTCCGCCTCTCAAGTGATCTCCGCTGGAAACTTGGGGTGGTCTACCATACCCTTCACGCCTGGGTAGTAGTGGAACGAGCGATAGTTAACTCGGGCGACAGTGCCCGAGATGAACTATAGCCTCGAGCAGCTAGTTGGATGGCTTGTGGCTCAAAGGAGGTTGTCCTTCCTGAACTCAGAGGGCGCGTGCTAGACCTCACAGAGATATGTACAATGCCTGTAATTGACGGCTCTCACCACTTATGGGTCCTTGGCACAACATATTCGTAGTTCTTCTAACGATAGGCACGACGGGTAAGGTTTATAGTATGGTCACAAAACCTCCAAGGTTGGTTGTTGTAGTCTCATGGTGCACTACGACCGTGCATTGTGGCTTGGTTTTGGGGTAGCGGCCAGCTGGGCTGGGTTGAGGTTATGCCGCCCCTTTTTATAAAAAAGGGACGAGTCTTCCTTCGTGACGCTATAATGAGGCACCTTTTGGTGCTGGTCATCGTAAAGCGATAGACGGTTAGGTTAAGCACCATCGCCAAAAGCCGCCGGGTCACTGTGGTGGCTATCTTGAAGCAGGAGCTATTGAGGTTTTGTTATGGCTCGTGGGTTATTAGCTCAAGTTTATCGAATCTCGCTAAGATAGGATTAGCTAATGGTCAGCTCTGCTCGATACTAAGTCTCAGGATACACCGATTTTTCCGCTTTTAATCCTGCAAATGGCCTTTGTGCTCACCAGCCCTGTGGATTACTGTTAGCTGATGAGGCACCAACTTGATACAAAAAATCCAAGCAAAATACAATATATGTAGTACAAGACCATTCCTGTGGGTACAACAAATGGTTTCCAAAGGTTGATGGCGAAGCGGTTTGTGGATCATCATATCCATGGAACTCCATTTCCACGGAACAGCTGGTACAAAGTTAACTCCTATTCGCGAGGCTGCTATCACCATTGCCTAGGTTCCGGGCTGTCATCGCAACGCCTCTCCAAGTAGGAAATATGGCCAAGACAATAGCCAGGACAAGCCAAAGGAGTACTTTGAATGTACTCGCAAACATAACTAACACGTGCATAATTAACAATGACGTGCATGAAAATATACTATGCTCATGACGTTAGTGACATAAGATAAATAATACTCAAGCCGCGAAAAGCATGTTATTTGTGAATATGCAGTAATATGGTATTATAAAAAATCATGAAGATAGATAACATAAGGGACTTCAAAAGAATGCCATTAATCAAGGCCCGAAAGCGACACCGCATAAAGGTCTTTAAAAGAATGCTACATATGCAAGGCCTTAGCGACACCACATAAAGGGCTTAAAAGAAATGCTACAGCAAGCGCCTTAGCGACACCACATAAAGGACACCCCTAATCCAGACTCCTCAACGGGGTGTCCACGACGGGAGCTGCTGCTCGGGCGATTTGAGCGGGCGCGAAAGTAGCTTCGGTGTTTCGGCGCTGGCTCTATGCGAAAGGCCACCATGGACACGACGAAAATCACACGCGACCAGCAAAGAGGATTCCGCGCACTTCTACCCGGCGCGCTAAATGTCGGATTTCGGTTCCGCATACCTTGAGGTTCAACACCGGGTGCGCAGAGAGATCTTTCCCTACCAGTTCACGATTAATGGATTGCGTAGGGATCTAAGCTAGGAACGATGAACAACACAAGAGACACGAGGTTTATACTCGGTTCTGTACACTGCCAGGTGTAATACCCTACCCAAAGGTGGTGTGGTGGATTGCCTCAGGCTAATGATGAACAATACAAAGGAAGAATATTCTCATGAGGGGCTGTTCTTGAGCTGGTGTGATGAACTGCTGGGTGAGTTTAGTCACTCGCTAGGGCTATCTCCTTGATTGGTCTCACGATCCAATCCTTTCTCTTATTCATTCCCTCACTGTGGGTGGCTAGCTCTATTTATAGTGGGAGGCCTGACCCTTCCCAAATAATGAGCGGAAGGGCGCCAACAATTGGCCAGTTTGAAGGGGAACATCTAGTACACTTATCCTCGCTAAAGTTGGTGTTCATTGCCAAAGACTCGATGGTGACGCCTGTCCCTGGCTCCACGATGACCTCCATCCTCGCTGCTTTCCGGTCTTGGTCTTGTTAAACCGCTGCAGCCCTTTCCCGATGCTCTTGGCCTGTGCTTGCCTCCTTTGCACCAAAGGGGAAACGAGGACTGATCAAGATGGGCATGGCGCCACCGGTCTCTCGATCGGCCATGGCTTGCGCCACGGGCACCTCGTGGAGGTACCCCGCCTTGATCTCTCCGCCTCGCGAGCCCTGCCTGGGACGAGGCTGCTCCCGAGGAAGGTCCTGTCGCCCGCCTCACGAGGCTTGGTCCCTCGCGAGGGTCTTAAGCTTGAGCTGATGAAGCTGGGCCGCGCTGGGCCTCCACTTGAGCCACGACGCAGGCCGCAGGCAGGCAAGTCTGGGGACCCCCATTCCCAGAACACCGATAGCAGGCTGCCACGCCTTCACCCCCGAGCTGCGTAGCGTCGCATGGCCTGGCAAGTTCAACCCAGACCTGCCTCCTCGCTACGACGGCACCCCTGACCCCGCGGAGTTCCTGCAGCTCTACGAGCTGAGCATCGAGGCGGCCAACGGCAGCGAGAAAGTCATGGCGAAGTGGTTCCCCATGGCTCTCAAGGACGGCCCTCATTTGTGGCTCCTGAACCTGCCTCCGTGCTCGATCTCCTTCTAGGGCACTGCAGCCGCCCGGCCGAGGGTGACCTGCCACGATCAACCAAGCAGCCGGGAGACCTCCGTAAGTATATCCAGCGCTTCAACAACGTCACTAAGATCCCCAAGGTGACGGACGAGGCCATCATGTCTGCGTTTCTAATGGCGCCCGCGGACGCCAAGATGAAGGAGGAGCTCGCCATCCACGAGGAGCTGTGTACGACCTTGGAGGTGTTCAACCTGGCGACCAAGTGCGCAAAAGCTGAGGAAGGGCGCCTTTTCCTCCTCGAGCTCCCAGCTGCTGACCCCGAGGAGAAGAAGGCCAAGGCCAAGGACGTGAAGCGCAAGGGAGTGGCTGTGATCGCGGCCGAGCTGGACTCGAAACGCGTCTGGGACCAGCCCGAGTCATCCAAGAGCAGCCGACCATTCTGCGCCTTCCACAATGTTCACAACCACAACACCAACGACTGTCAAGAGCTCAGGGCCATTCAAGACGGACGCTTCGGTTGATGCCCCGAGCGCAACGACCGGGGCTACGGCCGAGGAGGAGGACGGGGTGAGGATGTTGACGACGCTTTTCCACGCCAGAGGGCGCGACTGCCTCATGAGGACCGGCCAAGGGACCAACCACGCGAGGGCGCCTCGGGCGCATCAGCCTCGTGAGGACCGCCTCGTGGCAATGCTGACTCCACCGCTGCTTCCACCACCAAGAAGGAATGACCACCATCATCAGATGAGGGGGTCGGGGCTTCAGAGCCGCGTATATCGCCGTGATCTTGAAGGAGCACAAGCCCCGCCTCTCAAACAGATCTTCAAACAGTTTGCTCACGAGGTGAACGTAGTCCTTCCCCGGCTCAAGGCCACATGCCCGCCAGTGATCCAGGCGCCATCACCTTCAGCTCGGCAGACCAGCTGCAAGGCGCATCACTGGGCGCCTCCCGATGCTTTGCTCACCCACATCAAGAACGCATAAGTCACCAAGACTTCACCGATGGCGGCGCAGGGCTCAATATCCTGTCCGGCCGAGACGCTCGACAGCCTTCAAGTGCCGTACGACCAGCTCCAACCTACCAGGTCTTTCTCAGGAGTAACCGACGACTCCACCATCCCGATAGGGCAGTTCTGCCTCCCTGTCACCTTCGGGCAGCATGACAACTACCGCACCGAGCTCATCGACTTCAACGTCGCCCACATCCGTCTGCCATACAACACCATCCTCGCACCGCCCGCCAAGTTCATGGTAGTGACACACCATGGCTACAACGCCCTCAAGATGCTGTGGAGCGGCGGGATCATCACGGTCCCGTGCGAAGAAAGAGATGTGGTATGCTCCCTCGAGCGTGCCTTCCAAGCCGCGTCAATCCAAGACCCCGACAGTAGTGCGGCGCAGTACCCTCCTGAGGTCACCCCCAAGAAGAAGAAGCATCTATTCCGACTGGCCTCGTGGAGAGCGGATCCGCAAGTGGCGCCTCATCGATCGGGCGCTGGGCTGTGGGCGCCCCTCCTCGCATAGGGAAGGCGCGCCTGCCCTCCTCGGCAGGCTCGGGGCTCTTCCGAGGGCCTCCACCTTGCTAATATCACGAGGGAGGCGCTTGGGCACCACTTGAGGCGTGTTTACCAAGACGCTTTCTCAGAGGACACTGCGCAGGAACGCCCAGCGCCAGAGTTCATTGCCAAGACCACTCAGAACTGCAAGACACGAGAGCCATGCGCGCACCACCGCCCACCGGGCGCGGCTCCCCATCCAGTGCAAAGATGGCGGTGGCGCGCCTCTGCATCGACAACCTAGGGCTCAACAGAGCTGCCCTCGTGAGCTCTTCCGCTCACAGGGATGCTGCTGTGGCCCACCACAGCCTACATTCGCATGCCTTCGCCCGCCGAGCGTGGTGTCCACCTTCCAACAAGAATTCCGCAGAGCATCCTCAAGGCTCAAGAGGCTAGGCACCATGCAGTCCTCAAGGAGATGGAGACTGTCCTCAAGGAACCGCCTGACCCCTAGAGCCTCCCGAGGTCTCGGATCCCGGTGGCTCGTGGAGGAGCAACCCCGCACCACGATCTTCAGCCTATCCCAACATGCCTTCAACAATGTAATCAAAGACATTTTCCAAGTTCATTTAGCTGAGCGCCTCTAGCTGCATCACTCCCAGTCAAGACGGTCTGTCCCTGCGGCATGTACCCTTTTATGTCTTTAGCTTACTCCATCTGGGGCGCCTCAGTCGTGATGATCCCTGCCGCTTGGGTCCAGCCCAAGTGGCATGTATCGCTTTGCATTTTTCTCGAGCTAGATCGCTTCCATGCGTGAACTCTATATATGTCTATCACTTGCTTGATTGACACCTTCCACGGAGCTGCTCACGCCGGCACGATGCTTGTGCCGGGTCCATCCGCAACGCCGACAAATCTGAGCTGGTCGAGCTCGACCGCTGCATGCCCTCGCACACCTCACCAGCCCCTCGCCTTCATCCTCTTATGGAGCGTACCAGTGGCCGCCGACATTTACAAAGGGTAGTTTGCGCCTCCTCGTGTTGACTTGCCGGAACCTCCCGAGGACAACAAAGGCGGTACCGCGGGCTCCTCTTCTCACATGCGATTCGCTTGCATCGAAAGGGGGGCCTCGAGCATCACGACCAGAGTTCCATCGCTTCCATCCTCACCCCCGCCATGACCACGACATCGCGACCTGGCATACCAGCGGCGGCTGAGGTCGCTCGAGGGCCGGGACCTGAGGACATAGAGCGCCAAGGAGAGCATGAAGAAGAGGGAGAAGCATGCACGGGCCTAACCTAGCTATGCCACGATCGCCAACGCACGAGTTTGGCGCAACGCAAGGAATCGACTCGAGACTACTAAGAAAAGTTCGCGCCGAATCCACCAATCGCTATGACACGGGATCCTCACTGTGCAGCGCTGCTAGGAAACGCCGCCTTTTCTTACTCCTTTGCGGACGCTTGACGCTAAAGGGGACCTCCTAGCATCGCTACAGAGTATTTTATCGACCTCGGGCCGCCACCTCCTGCCTTTGACCATGGCATCGCGACCGGCATACCAGCGATGGCTGCACCTGCCTGGGTCCGGACCTGTCAACAGAGAGCACCAAGCCGTCATGAGGATAGAAAGGAGACTGAGCCGAAACAGACACGCACTCCACACAATTTCATAATAAGAATGATATCAACAAAAGACATTACATGCCCTTTACACATCCCCGCGGGGCACTTCTTGATTCCTCGCAGGGAACAAAAGAAAGGAAATTCAAGGAACCCTATCTACACACGCCAGCGTAGCCGACGCCATCATCAACAGTGGGCCATGGGTGGCCTGTGCCAACCCCATCCAGATCAGCGACGGCGGCGGCCGGACGCTGTAGCCTTGCTCCAGCGCTGCAAAGCTTGGGGCACGAGCTGTCGCCGCCGCCTCCGGAGTCTCAGAGGGCTCGGAGAGTCATCAGACTCCCAAGCATCGCTGCTGCTGCTAGAGGAACCGCTGGTGGGAGGACCTCGACGGCCTTGTCTCGGCAGCACTCCAAGCGGCGGCCTTCCGCACAAAGACCTTTGAAGAACATGGTGGAGGCGCCACTGCACTGGCGGGATCGCAGGGCGCTTCAGACGGGCAAACCCGGCGACTCACCCCAGCCTCGGGTCATGAAGATCTTGCCCGAGGAGATGACTTCAACTTCCGCCCGCCGCCAGGAGTCGAAGGCCAGCGTCGCAGCCACAGCTCCAAAGGGCCCCTCGCTGCATCTCGGCGGAGAAGAACCGAGGAAGCAGATCCAAGTGTGCGGGGCATCGCCACCACAACACAAGATCGCACGAGGACTCCATGGGCGTGACTCCAAAGGCGATAACGCAGGCCATCAAGGCATCGGCATCACACTCGGGCTGCTGGGCGGCAAGCTCACCGCTTCTTCCTCTCGAGCCTCAAAGATGGGCGATATAGGCAGGGTACCCGGAGGAGGTCGCTTACCAAGGCCTCGGCCACCGACATCACGACAACGCCGCGGTGGACCAGCCTCTTGTTTGGTGGAAGCGGTCCGGCTCGCTGGGAGTTTTTCCTTCTCTCGCCAAAACTCCGAATAGGCGCCATTGGTGTCGCTACAAGAATGGAGCAAGGGACAAGAAGTGAGCGGAGCAGAAGAGATGGGCGACGGGCTCCACCCCTCATTTATATCCCAAGGAGGCCAACCGTCGATTTCCATGATGACAGTAATGATAACCCTTTGCATGCAGCTGGGACTCGCTGTCGGGCAGCTTGCCGAGGCGGGCGGGGAAGCGGAGATGCCCACGCCCAATCAATTGCCACGCTGCGACCAAAGCCTGGCTGTTGTCCCAAGCAGTTCAAGACTTGCCCTTGGCTTCGGCCGGCCAAGTCCGAGTGCGCCTTGGGCCCGGGGGCTACTGTCGGTGTTTTGGGAATGGGGGTCCCCAGACATGCCTGCCTGCGGCCCACGGCGTGGCTCTCCTAGCGGCCCCGTATGGCCCACCTTCACCAACAAGCACTCAAGACCCTCGCGAGGGGCCAAGCCTTGCGAGGCGGACGACACAAGACCTCCTGGGGAGCGGCCCCACCAGGTTGGCTCGCAAGGGGCGGAGAGATCAAGGCAAGGGGTACCTTGCGAGGTTTCCCGTGACGCAAGACATGACGATCAAGGCCAGGCGGGCGCCAGCAAGCGCAGCGTCCTCGTTTCCTCTTTGGTGCTAAGGAGGCAAGCGCAGGCAAGGAGTACCGAGGCATCAGGCAAAGGTTTCCATTTCGGTGCAACGAGACCAAGACCAGTAGGATGGCAGGAAGGAGGTCACCATGGAGCCCAAGACGGCGTCACCACCAGAGCCTTTAGCAGGCGAAGACTACATTTGTCGGGATAGCTCGTACTAGTTGTCTCCCTTCAAACTGGTCATTGTGGCATCCCTTCCCGCTCAATATTTGGGAAGAGGATCAAGACCTCTATAAATAGGACTAGCCACCACCATAGGAGGAAACTCATCTTGAGCAATCCTCACCCACATAAGTTCTCCAAGCACAAGAACACCTCATCTCAGAGGCTATTCTTCCCTTGTACTGTTCATCTCAGCCCAAGAGGCAATGCACGCACCACCACACCGGAGTAGGGTATTACACCACAACGGTGGTCTCAACCAGATAAATCTTAAGGCCCTTGATACAACTTTCCATATTCAGAATCTCACTCTTGCCTTTTCCGGAGATGCTATATGATATTTCCTTCGTGGTTGGGTTTTGTCTGTTGTTTTCGCTTTTGTTTTTGTTATGCATCTCTTCTCATAGCATCATGCGCATTGCATCGGCATCGCTTTCATAAAACTTGCATCCGCTCGTGTTCCACCGCTTTCTCCGTTGTCCGCTCGAGCCCGCCCACTTTTGCACGCGCCGCTGCACCTCCAATATTATTTTATAAGTGGCATAATAATGTTCTCGGAATGGGTTGCGACTTGTCATGCGGTCTTATTATAGTGTAGACAGGCCGCCGCCAAGTTTCGTCAGATTCGAGTCCGTCTCGATAGCCCTACCGTTAAACTTATAGCGCACCTGCCGGGTTTATTCGCTGGACGCTTGCCTCCGAACCGCCGCCGGGCTGCACTTCTCTCTCCCTCAGTCCAAGTCCCATCTTCACAGCCCACCTAGGTCCAACTCTACTCCTCCTCAAGGTCCGTGCAGTCTGATCGCGATCCGAGGTTCACGAAACCCTCCTAACCCTCTAACCCTAGCCACCTACCCTATATAATCATCCCCTAGTCCATTTTGGGCATCTTCTAGCCTCCACCTACCTCCCGCCGCAGCCTCCACCCTCCTCGGATTCAGCGCCGCCACACTCCACCTCAAGCCACTTGTCCCTCGCCACAAGGCCCGGACCAATCCGGGCGCGACACGCCGCCTCCCAAAGACCTCTGGCCTCTCCTCAAGGCCGCCACCTGTCCTCCCTCACTTCCCCACTTCACCATGCCCGCCAGCCCGCTGGGAGCCCGCCTGGCCGCCCAGGCCCGACCGCCTGAGCCTCACGCTGCCTCACAAGGCTGAAGCCGGGCCCGAGCTCCCGCCGACCCCGAGGTCCCCGAGCCGGCTGCCTGACCTCGCCGCCACCGGAGTCGCCACGGGCGACCACCTCCGCCAGAGGTCACGCTGAGCCCGGCCCTCTCTATCCCTTCCTTTCTCCTTTCTCTCTCACGCTTTCTTCTCGCAGAGCCGCAGCCGCTATATTGCATCGCCATCGCTGCCGCCGAGTTCGCCGACCTCCTCGCCCCTCCTCGGTCTCGCCACGATCCGGATCCCGAGGCCGATCCATCCAACCTCGACTCGCTGACTCGCCGCCGGCGCCGCTTCGCTTTTAGCCGCCGCCGCCTGGGATCGGAGGAGCCCCGAGCTCGCCCCGCCGCTGCTGACCGATGCATCCTTCAGGCCCTGCAGAGAAGGCCCAACAAGGCTTTTTCCCCCAAATGAGCCTCTCCTCCTCCACCGAACCGCCCAAGGACCAGGGTGAGCAGCCCTGGCCTCTCTCTATGGGGCTAGCCAGCCGCCCAGTAGTGTTTTTTTTCGCTCATGAATTTGTTAATTAATCAGGATTTACTGCTTTGCGTAAAACCCTTGTTCATCATGCATTTAATAACTCACAAATGGTGCATCGGATTAAAATGTTTTATATATGGAATATGCTCAGAAAATTGTGTAGATTAATAATTTGCCACTTTCATCCCATGTTAAAATGTTTAACTTGCTGTTTATTTAAATTTGCTAATATGCCATGCTAAAATGATTTATTCCATAACTAAATAACCGTAGCTCGGTTTTAAATAAATTATATATGTAAATGGGGTGGAAAAATGCCTAGTTTAACATGGTGTACTTATTTTGTATGTTTAACAACATTAAAATTGTGTTTAGGGCAGATCAGTACCTAATCCATAAATTTGAACATGAGGATTTTTCCGGACTTGTTGTTCGTTGTTTCCGGCCTCATTTAAACTTGCCTAGTTAGGTAGTTTTGTCATGCTTCACCTCTTGCCATGTTAACAACATTTAATATGGTTGAGTACCTAACCGAGTGAGAACTAAATAAGTGATGTGGTGTTCTGTCAACATGCAACCCGTTGCATATTGAGCTCCATTTAACTTGTAGTTTTGTTTGTGCATATTGTCATGCCATGCTATTGAAACCGGTCATGCATCATACTTGGTTGTGCATCATGCCATGTTTATGTGTTGGTTGTTTACTATGTTGTTTGTTTCTTTCCGGGTTGCTTCTCTCGTTAGCTTCGGTTCCGTTCCGGAGTTGTGAGGATTCGCTCGACTTCGTCCGCTTGTCTTCTTCATGGACTCGTTTTTCTTCCTTGCGGATTTCGCAAGATGACCATACCTCGAAATCACTTCTATCTTTGCTTGCTAGATGCTCGCTTTTTGCTATGCCTATGCTACGATGCCTACCACTTGCTATATCATGCCACCCATATTGCCATGTCAAGCCTCTAACCATCCTTTCCTAGCAAACCGTTGTTTGGCTATGTTACCGCTTTGCTCAGCCTCTTATAGCGCTGTTAGTTGCAGGTGTAGTTGAAGTTTGTTCCTTGTTGAACATGGAGATGTTGTTCCTGTTGGAACATGTTTACTTGTTGGGGTATCACAATATATCTTATTTAATTAATGCATCTATATACTTGGTAAAGGGTGGAAGGCTCGCCTTATGCCCGGTGTTTTGTTCCACTCTTGCCGCCTCTAGTTTCCGCTATATCGGTGTTATGTTCCTGGATTTTTGCGCCCCTAACGCTGTCGGGTGATTTATGGGACCCCTTGACAGTTCGCTTTGAATAAGACTTTTCCAAAGAAGGCCCAACATTGGTTTTACCATTTGCCACCTAAGCCTTTTTCCCTTGGGTTCTGCAGACTAAGGGTCATCTTTATTTTAACCCCCGCCAGGTTCCTACGAGTGTTGGTCCAAACTGTCACCACGGTGGCCACCAGGGCAACTCGGGGTTGGCTTACCGAAGCTTGGACAATCCGTGTGCCCCGAGACCGAGATATGTGCAGCTCCTATCAGATTTGTCGGCACATCCGGGCGGCTTTGCTGGTCTTGTTTTATTGCTGTGAATGTCTTGTAGCCGGATTCCGAGACTGATCGGGTCTTCCCGGGAGAAGGAATATCCTTCGCTGATCGCGAGAGCTTATCATGGGCTGTTGGGACACCCCTGCAGGTATTATCTTTCAAAGCCGTGCCCGCGTTATGTGGCAGATGGGAATTTGTTAATGTCCGTTGTAGAAAACCCGGTTGATCTTAATTAAAATACACCAATCAAGGTGTAACTGTGATGGTCTCTTCTCGGCGGAGTCCGGAAGTGAACACGGTGTTGGAGTTATGTTTGACGAAGTAGTTTCAGGATCACTTCTTGATCATAGTTGTTCGACCGCGCCTTGCTTTCTTCTCGCCTTCTTTTATGCTTGTAGCCACCAGATATGCTAGTCGCTGTCGCAGCTCCACCTCACAACCCTGTCCTACCTTTTGCTTAAATAGTCTTGATCTCGCTGGTGTGAGATTGCTGAGTCCCCGCGACTCACGATACTTCCAAACCAGTTTGCAGTGTGCCGATGAAACTGCAGTGTGACGATCCAAGCTCAAGGAGGAGCTCGATGAAGATCTTGTTCTTTGTGTTGTTTCATTTCAACGATCAAGAGTGGAGCTCAGCTTGGGACGATCGGGATCTGTGTAGCTTTGGGGTAGTCTTTTTATTTTGGTTCCGTAGTCGGACCTTGATTGTATCTCAGATGATGTAATGTTTTACTCATGTATTGTGTGAAGTGGCGATTGTAAGCCAACTATGTATCTCTTTCCTTATGTATTACATGGGTTGTGTGAAGATTACCTCACTTATGCATTTTGCTTTCAATGCGTTATGCTCTAAGTCGTGCTTCACACGGGAGATATAGCCGATCGAGGGTGTTTCAAGTTGGTAATCGAGCCTTCCCGACTTAGGAGCCCCTACTTGATTGTTTGTCGACGTTGTTGAGTCTAGAATGGAAAATGTTTTGAGTCTTAGGATTATATATATCGGAGAGTAGGATTCTTTTACTCCCCACCCCTTCGCCGCCTCGTGAGGTATCCCGACGAGAGTTTTGACTTTCTCTCCTCAAATTTCACTAAAAAATTTAGGATCACGTGGTATCTTGGAATCGCTCCGATGGTTTTGTGACGAGAACATTGTTCTTGGTGCCTCCCCGACATTTAGGGTTGTGGCAGTGTCCCGGGAGTTGAGCTCGAGGTGTTGTCGCCACAATTTTATCGCTGCAGCTCGAATACCTGAGTTTTACCGACATCGAAATCTCTTTTGTGCAGCTTGTTGGTGAGATAACCTCGATAGCCCAAGATCGTGGCGAAAAGGGAGTATTGCCATGACTTGTATAACGGATGTTTTTCAAGGTCGAGGTAAACGATTTCAAGGTTTCTTGGTTATGTGTTGAAGGATGGATACAAATGATCTAGGTATTGTTAGTTTGGGTGATATATTTTATGTCCCCGTATCCCCAACACCAGATTGCATAACCGAAAGTTTCGGAGTTTATAGGTGGGAATTCTAGTAGCTACAGGATATTCTTTCCGATGATGTATGATTTGAGATTGGGGTTCAACGCCTAGTGGTCCGCCCATTCACTGTCGATTTATAGTGGTCGCGAGACGCCTTAAAGAATCCTTGGCTATGCTGATTCGGGACGCCTTGTTTGTCATTCGTGACGTCCGCTATACGTCAGGTCCGTAGGGCCCCACCACGAACACTTTGGGCGTAAATTCTATCATGTGTTTGTTCCGCTCATTCTTGAAGCCAACTTTGTTTTTGTTCCGCTTTTGTGGTATTCAAGTTGCTTCAATGCCAAGTGTTGATTCCATACCTTTCCTAAATGGTGTTCTCATATTGCTATGTGAATACTAATCCTTCTTGATCACCGAGCCTGTCATGTCAATTCTTTTCAACCGCGTGTTTTCTTCAAGTGGATCCGATCATTCCAACATTTGCATAGATCAATTCTAAGTTTTCTCAACGGTGTTTGTTTCATCCATCCCAAGTTGCCTTTGTTTTTCCCGCCTCCCACCCTTTTTCTTCAAGGACTCAGATTTCTTAATCAAGTATCCATTTTATTGAGTGAAGTTTCTTCATTCTTTTCCTTTAATGTTTTATCCGTGATTTCTCATGAAGACGCTAAGGAAGCTTTTACCTTATCATTGTTCCATTCTAATATTCTTCTCCGTGGATTTAAGTCAAGTTTTCAGTGTTAATCGTATTCTTTTCATCGCTTCAAATGCTTTCATGTCGGTGCATCTCTTAATCATCCACTTCGTTATTCATTTGTTCCGAGTGTTGAAGATATCTCGTAAGATTCTAGTTTCCATTCTCAATTCACTCAAGTTCTTTTGAGGATGCTATCTCATTCAAGCCATTTAATTCTACCGTGCAATATCTATTTCAAGCAATTGTTCAACGGTGGTTCTTTTGAGGGGCCCTAACCCACGTGTCTTTCCTGTGATCTTACCCGACTCTTCTAATTTTCCGAGCTATTCCCAAATTCATTGCAAAGTTTGACGAAGAATGAGTTTTCATCACCATATGGCTTTCTCCAAGATCTTCCAAATTATTTTCATTGTTGGTTCAACCTTTCTAATCTTCAACCCGGAGTATCTCAATAATTCATGGTGTTGTTTCTCATCGTCATTCTCAACATTTGAAGACCAAAGAAGAGTTTCTCTTTAATCTTGCTCCATTCTCTTCAAGATTCATGGTTCTAGCTTCGTGCCATCCTCTCATAATTATTTTCGATTGTGAGAATTCTTTTAGCCCACCCGGAGAAATCCAGGAGTCTTTTCAGTTTGATTCTTCTGAGCCTATCATCTCAGAATTATTCATTCCAGCTTTCAGCTCTTGTTTCCCAAATCTTACCGGTGCATCGTTCAAGTATTATCTAACCAGCTCGGGATCTCTGCGTTCATTTGTATGTAAATCCTCTCAAGTATCTTCGTTCATTTTCCAATTCTTCCCGGTGTTTCTTTATCTTTTCTTCGTTCATTTTCAATTCTTACGGTGGTTCGTTCAAGATTTCACTTCCTTCTTTATCTTATAGATTCATTTGTTCTCTCATAATCCTACCGGTGGTTTGTTCAACAATCCTATTCCTTTATTATCGTATCAATTCATTCGTTCTTTCCAATCCTACCGGTGGATCGTTGAAGACCTTCCCAAGTTGAGCTATATCTCTTTTCAATCCTTTCTACGAGTATAAGTAGTATGCCTAACCCATTGCTTGCCATCAATTTAATTGGTGAAGGATAGGCATAACGTAATTCTTATTATTGTTTCATCCAAGTAATCTAGTTTCTTCTTTCCGGAGTTGGTCATCATATCACATTCTCGGTTCGAGATGTTTCATCTTTTCTTTCCGGAGTTCAAAGTTTTCTGCTATATCATTTCAAAGCTTCATCTTATCACCGCAAGGCTTCACCTTGTGTTGTCAACTTCTTTCTTTCTATCATCCTTTGGTTAACGGAGTTCATCATGGAGGCTCTACATGGGGCTTCCTCAAGGATTCCTTTTCATTCTTCATTTGTTCTTCAAGTTTTCTCTCGAGTTATGATCCGCCAAGCCATACTTCAAAATAAACATGGTCTTCCAACACATGTTTTGTTTGAGGAGCTCAAGTACTCTTCATCTTACATCCCAAAGTGCAATTTTCTCTATCTTATCTTTTGAGATGGTGTTATATCATTGTTGATAATTTCCCTTCGTGTTTCTTGATTCACAAGTTGTCAGAATGAGATATTTAAATCCATCATTTTTCTTCGCTCACGAGATCTTTTCAACCCAACAATTTATTCGCTGGTGTTATCTTGGTTTAGAGTTCACCTAAAGCCTTCCAAGGAATGTTGCTATTTCTGGTGTTTATCAATGATCCAAGTTTTCCTCCTATCCTCTCAATGAAAGAAGTTTTCATCTCCGTGTTGCTCTCAATCCAATCAATTGTTTCCGGTGGCGTAAGCTCACCTCATAATTTTGAGATGTTTTCATAAACCCACTACAAGTTTATCCTTAACGTTGTTGTTTTTCAAACAACTCCGCTCAATCCTACTTAGTAAGGATGCTCTTTCAAATTCATTTATGGTGGGGATGTTGGTTTCATTCTTCGCTCTATTCATCCCAACTTTCTATCTATCATGCATTGTTTCCGGAGGCATTGTGATGTTGCTCTTCACCCATCACCTCGCTTCAGTAAAGATTATATTCTTTTCTTGCTTATCCATTTAACCGAGTGTTGTCTCAAATCTTTCTTACCCTTCTCGCCATTTTTTTTTTTCAATAGTTTCAGAGGCAGTGTTTGTTGATTTCATCAAGTATCCTCTCATCTTGTCAAGATCAAGTTCAATTCCTTCCATTTTCAATGGAGTGCTGTCCAAATTTTATCAATCTTATTCCTTCTCTATCTAGTTTTAACCGGAGTGGTTTCAATATCTATGTTATCACTAAACCTCTTGGTTCTCGTCGTATCCCATGTTCCTCTTTTCTAACAGAGTGTTTTCAACCTTGTTCATCTTCGTTGTGTTCTTTCTTTCATTTTGTTCAACCTCTCAAGGTTCTTTGGTTTCACTCGTTTGTCAAAGAAGCAACTTTGTTTTACCTCTCATCTTCCTCTTCCTTTTCCCTCCGGTGCCAACCTAGATCTCGGGACGAGATCCTCTCGTAGTGGTGGAGTGTTGTAACACCCCGGATACAACTTTCCATATTCGTAACTCCGACTCTTGCCTTTTCCGGAGAAGCTATATGATATTTCCTTTGTGGTTGGGTTTTGTCTGTTGTTTTCGCTTTTGTTTTTGTTATGCATCTCTTCTCATAGCATCATGCGATTGCATCGCATCGCTTTCATAAAACTTGCATCCGCTCGTGTTCCACCGCTTTCTCCGCTGTCCGCTCGAGCCCGCCCACTTTTGCACGCGCCTCGCTGCACCTCCAAATATTATTTTATAAGTGGCATAATAATGTTCTTGGAATGGGTTATGACTTGTCATGCGGTCTTATTATAGTGTAGACAGGCCGCCGCCAAGTTTCGCGCATTCGAGTCCGTCTGATAGCCCTACCGTTAAACTTATAGCGCACCCTTGCCGGTTTATTCGCCGGACGCTTCGCCTCCAAACCGCCGCCGGGCTGCACTTCTCTCTCCCTCAGTCCAAGTCCTATCTTCACAGCCCACCTAGGTCCAACATACCCTCCTCGCGTCCGTGCAGTCTGATCGCGATCCGAGGTTCACGAAACCCTCCTAACCCTCTAACCCTAGCCACCTACCCTATATAATCATCCCTAGTCCATTTTGGGCATCTTCTAGCCTCCACCTACCTCCCCCGCCGCAGCCTCCACCCTCCTCGGATTCAGCGCCGCCCACTCCACCTCCGCCACTTGTCCTCGCCAAGGCCCCGACCATCCGGCGCGACACGCCGCCTCCCAAGACCCCGCTGCCTCTCCTACGCCGCCACCTGTCCTCCCTCAAGCCCCACTTCACTGCTGCCCGCCAGTTCTGGGAGCCCGCCTGGCCGCCAGGCCCGACCGCCGAGCCTCACGCGCCTCCCTCACAGGCTGAAGCCGGGCCCGAGCTCCCGCCGACCTCGAGGTCCCCGAGCCGGCTGCCCGACCCCGGCCGCCTCACCGAGTCGCCACGGCGACCACCTCCGCCGCAGTCACGCTGGAGCCCGGTCCCTCTCTATCCCTTCCCTTTCTCCTTTCTCTCCTCACGCTTTCTTCTCCTCGCAGAGCCAAGAGCCGCTGCTTGCTATCGTGATCGCTGCCGCTGCCGCCGAAGTTCGCCGCCGACCTCCTCGCCCTCCTCGCCTCGTCTGGCCACGGATCCGGATCCCGAGGCCGGATCCATCCAACCCCGACTCGCCGGACTCGCCTCCAAGGCCGCTTCGCCTTTCCAAGCCGCCGCCACTGGGATCGGGAGGAGCCCCGAGCCTGGCCCCGCCGCTGCTGACCGATGCATCCTTCAGGCCCCTGCAGAAGGCCCAGCCTAAGCCTTTCCCCACCGAGCCTCCTCCTCCACCGAACTGCCCAAGGACCAGGGTGAGCAGCCCCTTGGCCTCTCCTCTATGGGGCTAGCCAGTTTCGGCCCAGAGTGTTTTTTTTTTCGTTCTGCGAATTTGCTAATTAATCAGGGATTTACTGTTTTGTAGAAAACCCCTTGTTCATCATGCATTTAATAACTCACAAATGGTGCATCGGATTAAAATGTTTTATATATGGAATATGCTCAGAAAATTGTGTAGATTAATAATTTGCCACTTTCATCCCATGTTAAAATGTTTAACTTGCTGTTTATTTAAATTTGCTAATATGCCATGCTAAAATGATTTATTCCATAACTAAATAACCGTAGCTCGGTTTTAAATAAATTATATATGTAAATGGGGTGGAAAAATGCCTAGTTTAACATGGTGTACTTATTTTGTATGTTTAACAACATTAAAATTGTGTTTAGGCAGATCAGTACCTAATCCATAAATTTGAACATGAGGATTTTTCCGACTTGTTGTTCGTTGTTTCCGCCTCATTTAAACTTGCCTAGTTAGGTAGTTTTGTCATGCTTCACCTCTTGCCATGTTAACAACATTTAATATGGTTGAGTACCTAACCGAGTGAGAACTAAATAAGTGATGTGGTGTTTTGTCAACATGCAACCTGCTGTATATTGAGCTCCATTTAACTTGTAGTTTTGTTTGTGCATATTGTCATGCCATGCTATTGAAACCGGTCATGCATCATACTTGGTTGTGCATCATGCCATGTTTATGTGTTGGTTGTTTACTATGTTGTTTGTTTCTTTCCGGTTGCTTCTCTCGTTAGCTTCGTTCCGCTCCGGAGTTGTGAGGATTCGCTCGACTTCGTCCGCTTGTCTTCTTCATGGACTCGTTCTTCTTCCTTATGGATTTCGTGCAAGATGACCATACCCTCGAAATCACTTCTATCTTTGCTTGCTAGATGCTCGCTTCTTTGCTATGCCTATGCTACGATGCCTACCACTTGCTATATCATGCCACCCATATTGCCATGTCAAGCCTCTAACCATCCTTTCCTAGCAAACCGTTGTTTGGCTATGTTACCGCTTTGCTCAGCCCTCTTATAGCGTTGTTAGTTGCAGGTGAAGTTGAAGTTTGTTCCTTGTTGAACATGGAGATGTTGTTCCTTGTTGGAACATGTTTACTTGTTGGGGTATCACAATATATCTTATTTAATTAATGCATCTATATACTTGGTAAAGGGTGGAAGGCTCGGCCTTATGCCCGGTGTTTTGTTCCACTCTTGCCGCCTCTAGTTTCCGCCATATCGGTGTTATGTTCCCGGATTTTTGCGCCCCTAACGCGGTCGGGTGATTTATGGGACCCCTTGACAGTTCGCTTTGAATAAGACTTTTCCAGAAGGCCCAACATTGGTTTTACCATTTGCCACCTAAGCCTTTTTTCCCTTGGGTTCTGCAGACTAAGGGTCATCTTTATTTTAACCCCCGGCCAGTGTTCTACGAGTGTTGGTCCAAACCGTCACCACGGGGGCCACCAGGGCAACTCGGGTTGGTTTCACCGAAGCTTGGACAATCCGGTGTGCCCCGAGACCGAGATATGTGCAGCTCCTATCAGATTTGTCGGCACATCCGGGCGGCTTTGCTGGTCTTGTTTTATTGCTGTGAAATGTCTTGTAGCCGGATTCCGAGACTGATCGGGTCTTCCCGGGAGAAGGAATATCCTTCGTTGATCGCGAGAGCTTATCATGGGCTGTTGGGACACCCCCGCAGGTATTATCTTTCAAAGCCGTGCCCGCATGTTATGTGGCAGATGGGAATTTGTTAATGTCCGTTGTAGAAAACCCGGTTGATCTTAATTAAAATACACCAACCAAGGTGTGTAACTGTGATGGTCTCTTCTCGGCGGAGTCCGGAAGTGAACACGGTGTTGGAGTTATGTTTGACGAAGTAGTTTCAGGATCACTTCTTGATCATAGTTGTTCGACCGCGCCTTGCTTTCTCTCTCGCTTCTTTTGCGCTTGTAGCCACCAGATATGCTAGTCGCTGCTGCAGCTCCACCTCACAACCCTGTCCTACCTTTAAGCTTAAATAGTCTTGATCTCGCTGGTGTGAGATTGCTGAGTCCCCGCGACTCACAGATACTTCCAAACCAGTTTGCAGTGCCGATGAAACTGCAGGTGACGATCCAAGCTCAAGGAGGAGCTCGATGAAGATCTTGTTCTTTGTGTTGTTTCATTTCAATGATCAAGAGTGGAGCTCAGCTTGGGACGATCGGGATCTGTAGCTTTGGGGTAGTCTTTTATTTTGGTTCCGTAGTCGGACCTTGATTGTATCTCGTATGATGTAATGTTTTACTCATGTATTGTGTGAAGTGGCGATTGTAAGCCAACTATGTATCTCTTTCCTTATGTATTACATGGGTTGTGTGAAGATTACCTCACTTGCGATTTTGCTTTCAATGCGTTATGCCTCTAAGTCGTGCTTCGACACGGGAGATATAGCCGATCGAGGGGCAGCTATCTCTAATGTATAACCCCAAAACGATAGTGGTAAATTGGTAAGAGACGCCATAGATCGCATCATATATAATAAAGTACGGTTACTTTACTTTCGACACACCATTACTGTGGTGTTCCGTATGGAGTTGTTAAATTAAGGCCAAACTCATGACTCAAATATTCATTCCGCGATCAGATCATAGAAACTTTATTTTTTGTTACGATGATTCTCCACTTCACTCAAACTCTTTGAACTTTTCAAATGGTTCAGACTTGTGTTTCATTAAGTAGATATACCCATATCTGCTCAAATCATCTCGTGGAAGGTCGAAAATAACAATACCCACCGCGAGCCTCAACACTCATCGAATCGCATACATCAAGATGTATTATTTCCAATAAGTCATTTGTTCGCCCGTTGTTCCGGAGAATGTAGTCTTAGTCATCTTGCCCATGATGCATGGTTCGCAAGCATCAAAGTGATTCATAATCAAGTGGTTCCAAAAGCCGATCAACATGGAGTTTCTGCATGCGCTTTACACCAATATGACCTAAACGGCAGTGCCACATATAATTTGCACTATCATTATTAACTTTTCATCCTTTGGCTTCAATATTATGAATATGTGTATCACTATGGTCGAGATTCAATAAACCATTTATATTGAGTGTATGACTATAGAAGGTTTTATTCATGTAAATAGAACAACAATTATTCTTTGACTTAAATGAATAAATGTATTGCAATAAACATGATACAATCATATTCATGCTCAAAGCAAACACCAAATAACTTTTATTTTAGGTTCAACACTAATCCTCAAGGTAAAGGAGTGTGCGATGGTGATCTTATCAACCATGGAATCACTTCCAACTCACATCATCACCTCACCCTTAACTAGTCTCTGCTTATTTTGCAACTCCCATTTCGAGTCACTACTCTTAGCAACTGAACCAGTATCAAATACTGAGGGGTTGCTATAAACACTAGTAAAGTACACATCAATAACATGTATATCAAATATACCTTTGCTCACTTTGCCATCCTTCTTATCCGCCAAGTATCTAGGGCAGTTCCACTTCAAAGGACCATTTCCTTTGCAAGAGAAGCACTCGCTTCAGTGCTTGGTCTTGTCGGTGTTCTAGGAACGGGGTCCCTAGACTTGCCTCGCCTGCAGCCCGTGGCGTGGTTTCTCCTAGTGGCCCCTGCACGCCCACCTTCACTAGCAAGCACTCAAGACCTCGCGAGGGGCCAAGCCTCGTGAGGCGGACGACACAAGACCTCCTCGGGAGCGGCCCATCTGGCTGGCTCACGAGGGGCGGAGAGATCAAGGCAAGGGGTACCTCGCAAGGTTTCTCGTGACGCAAGCCATGACGATCAAGGACAGGCGGGCGCCAGGGATCGCAGTGTCCTCGTTTCCTCTTTGGAGCTAAGGAGGCAAGCGCAGGAGAGGAGTACCAAGGCATTAGGAAAAGGTTTCCATTTCGATGCAACGAGACCAAGATCAGCAGGATGGCAGGATGGTGGTCACCGTGGAGCCCAAGATGGCGTCACCACCAGAGCCTTGGTGTGAAGACTACTTTTGTCGATAGCTCAGATTAGTTGTCTCCCTTCAAACCGGCTGCCAGGCATCCCTTCCCGCCAATATTTGGGAGGAGGACCAAGACTCTATAAATAGGACTAGCCACCACCATAGGAGGCAACTCATCTTGAGCAATCCTCACCCACACAAGTTCTCCAAGCACAAGAACACCTCATCTTAGGAGGCTGTTCTTCCCCTTGTACTGTTCATCCTCAGCCCAAGAGGCAATCCACCACCACCACACTCGTAGGGTATTACACCACAACGGTGGCCCTAACCAAGATAAATCTTAAGGCCCCTTGTGTTAAGTAGTTCGTCGAGTTTAGCCTTAGAGATCACGGTGAGGGTGAGGTCGGATTAGGTAGGGGAGATCTTCACACACTCCAATGTTCGAACCTTAAGGGTTTTGCTTAACCCAAATCCGGCTGTGTCTAGTTTTGGGATTCTTCATGGAGTGGCAACTTGCTTGCCGCTCTTCTTGAAGTTCCTTTCTTCCTTGCCCTTCTACTTGAAACGGGTGGTCTTGCCAACCATCAACACTTGATGTTTTTCTTGATTTCTACCTTCACGCCAAGATCGTGAAGAGCTTGGGAATCATTTCGTTATCCCTTGCATATTATAGTTCATCACGAAGTTCTAGTAACTCGATAGTGACTAGAGAACTTTGTCAATCACTATCTTATCTCGAAGATTAACTCCCATTTGATTCAAGTGATTGTAGTACTCGACATTCTAAGCACATGCTCACTAGATGAGCTATTCTCTCCATCTTGTAGGAAAAGTACTTTGTCGAGGTCTCATACATCTTAAAATGGGCATGTGTCTGAAATACCAATTTCAATTCTTGGAACATCTCATATGCTCCATGTCGCTCAAAACATTTTGAAGTCCCGGTTCTAAGCCGAAGCATGGTGCACTAAACTATCAAGTAGTCATCATACCGAGCTTGTCAAATGTTCATAACGCTTGCATCTGCTCCCGCATTAGTTCTATCACCCAGCGTGCATCAAGGACATAATACTTCGGCAGAATGAGGATAATCCTCGATCACGCACCAAGTCCGCATCATTGCTACTATCATCTTTCAACTTATTTTTCTCTAGGAACATATCAAAATAAAACAGGAAGCTATATGAAGCTATTGATCTACAACTTAGACATGCAAATACTATCAAGACTAAGTTCATGATAAGTTAAAGTTCAATTAATCATATTACTTAAGAACTCCCACTTAGATAGACATCCTCTAGTCATCTAAATGATCACATGATCCATATCAACTAAACCATGTCCGATCATCATGTGATATGGAGAAGCTTCAATGGTGAACATCAAGATGTCGATCATATCTACTATATGATTCACGCCGACCTTCGGTCTCATTGTTCCGAGGCCATATCTCGCATATGCTAGGCTCGCCAAGTTTAACCCAATATTCTACGTGCAAAACTGGCTTGCACCCATTGTATGTGAACGAGAGCTTATCACACCCGATCATCACGTGGTGTCTCAAATAAGAACTGTCACGAACGGCATACCAGTGGAGAACACTTATACCTTGAAATTTTAGTAAGTGATCATCTCATAATGCTACGGTTGTACTAAGCAAAATAAGATGCATAAAAGATAAACATCACATGCAATCAAAATATGTGACATGATATGGCCATCATCATCTTGTGCCTTTGATCTCCATCTCCAAAGTACCGCCATGATCTCCATCGTCACCGCATGACACCATGATTCCATCATCTTGATCTCTATCAACGTGTCGTCACATGGTCATCTCGCTAACTATTGCTTTTGTAACTATTGCTATCGTGATAGCGATAAAATAAATCAATTACATGGCGCTTGCATCTTATGCAATAAAGAGACAACCATAAGGCTCCCGCCATTTGCCGATAACTTTACAAAACCTGATCATCTCATATAACAATTTATATCTCATCACCTCTCGACCATATCACATCACAACATGCCCTGCAAAACCAGTTAGACGCCCTCTACTTTGTTGTTGCAAGTTTTACGTGGCTGCTACGGGCTTTAGCAAGAACCGCTCTTACCCACGCATCAAAACCGTAACGATTTTTCACAAATGTGTTGTTTTAACCTTCAACAAGGACCGGCGAGTCAAACTCGATTCAACTAAATTTGAGAAACAAACACCCACTAGCCACCCGTGTGAAGCACGGCGGTAGAACCAGTCTCATGAACGTGGTCATGTAATGTCGGTCCGGGCCGCTTCATCCAACAATACCGCCAATCAAAGTATGACATGTCGGTAAGAAGTATGACTATTATCGCCACAACTCTTTGTGTTCTACTCGCATATAACATCTAAGCATAGATCTGGCTCGATGCCACTATTGGGGAACACAAGATTTCAAAATTTACCTACGATCACGCATGATCTATCTAGGAGATGCATAGTAACGAGCGTGAGAGTGTGTCCACGCACTGTGAAACCGAAGGGGAAGCGCTTAGTAACACAGCTTGATGTAGTCGAACATCTTCGCGATCCAACCGATCCAAGCACCCAATGTACGGCACCTCCGTGTTCAGCACACGTTCATCTTGATGACGTCCCTTGTACGCTTGATCCAGTTGAGGCCGAGGGAAAATTCCATCGGCATGATAGCGTGGCGACGGTGATGACGAAGTTACCGGAGCAGGGCTTCACGTAAGCACTACGACAATATGACCGAGGTGTGTAACTGTGGAGGGGGGCACCGCACACGGCTAAGACAAATCTTGAGTACCTTTGGGGTGCTCCCCTGCCCCGTATATAAAGGAGGGAGGAGGAGGAGGCCGGCCTAGGAGGGGCACGCCTATAGGGGTTGTCCAACTAGGATTCCCAATCCTAGTTGGAGTCCCCTTCCTTTTCCAAGAGGGGAGAGAGGGAAGGAGTAAGAGAGGGAAACAGAAAGAGAGGGGACGCCGCCTCCCTAGTCCAATTCGACTTGCCATGGGGGCATGCGCGACACCCCTTGAGGCCCTTCTTCTCCTTTCCCCAGATGGCCCATTAAGGCCCATACTTCCATGCGATTCCTCAGAATCTCCCAGATTCAAAATACCCAATCACTCTGAACCTTTCCGATCTCCGAATATAGCCTTCCAATATATTGATCTTTACCTCTAGACCACATCGAGACTCGCCATGTCCGCGGACCTCATCCGGACTCAACAACCTTCAATCATCAAATCACATAAACTCATAATACAAATCGTCATCGAAGAGCGTATGGACCTACGGGTTCGAGAACTATGTAGACATGACCGTGACACATCTCCGTCAATAACAAATAGCGGAACCTGATGCTCATATAGGCTCCTACATATTCTACGAAGATCTTTATCGGTCAAACCGCATAACAACATATGTTGTTCCCTTTGTCATCAAGATAGTTACTTGCCCGAGATTCGATCGCCGGTATCACCATACCTAGTTCAATCTCAAGTATCGAGAAGTCTCTTTACTCGCTCCAGAATGCATCATCCCGCAACTAACTCATTAGTCACATTGCTTGCAAGGCTTATATCGATGAATATTACCGAGAGGGCCCAGAGATACCTCTCCGATACACGGAGTGACAAATCCTAATCTCGATCTATGCCAACTCAACAAACACCATCATAGACACCTCGTAGAGCATCTTTATAATCACCCAGCCATTGCTGTGGATGTTTGATAGCACACTAAGTGTTCCTCCGTATTCGGGAGTTGCATAATCTCACAGTTATAGGAACATGTATAAGTCATGCGTAGCAATAGCAATAAAACTTAACCATCATTATGCTAAGGTAACGGATGGGTCTTGTCCATCACATCATTCTCTAATGATGCGATCCTGTTCATCAAATGAAAAACACATGTATATCGCTAGGAAACTTAGCCATCTTTGATTAACGAGCTAGTCAAGTAGAGGCATACTAGGGACACTGTGTTTGTCTATGTATTCACACATGTACTAAGTTTCCGTTAATACAATTCTAGCATGAATAATAAACATTTATCATGATATAAGGAAATATAAATAACAACTTTATTATTTCCTCTAGGGCATATTTCCTTCAAAGGGCGCGAGTGCACCTAGAGCGGAGCCAGGCGCTCCGTCAGGAACTCCCTGACAAGCGTGGCCCCCGTCAGCTTCTCCGCCTTCAGTCGGGCCATGTTCTCCAAGAGCAGCTCCGCCCCATGGGTCGGTGAGATTTTCACGAGCCCACCGGTCTAGCTTTGTCGCCAACGCTGCCGGTAGCTCCAAATGAGCGTGAGAGCGCTTACGCCCATGAAGATCCTCTTGCCGGAAGTCCTCCACCTTCTTCCCTGCCTCGAGATCGCTGCTGCCATGAGATGAGACAAAGCAGACGCACCCGGAGCACTGGGTGCTGCCCATCCGGAGGTAGAAGAAGTGGCGGAACAACGCAACAGAGAGCGCCACCCCCACAAATGCCTCGCAATAGAAGGCGAAGATAGACCGGAGGAGGATGGAGTTGGAATGAAGATGAAGGGCGGATCCGTAATTATTGAGGATGGTGAAGAAGAAATTGATAAGGGGATGAGCCCATCAAAGATGTTGTGCAGAAGAAGGGGTAGAAGGTTTCCCCAAGGATTCCGGATTGGTGGAGTCTACCTGCCGCCGCCTCCGCCCCTCATTGGCATCGCCGCCATCAGCCGAGCACGCGACAAGATTCTTCTCGTCGACGGTGGATGCACCGCCGCCTGCGAGGAAGCCGAGCGCACCGCAGAGTTGCCGACTTCGCTTTCTGCCGCCATGTCCGGGAGAGGTTGCCGATCCGAGACGCCTAAGCAGGATAAAGGATCTCGAGCAAGATGAAGGGAAGGCAATGAAGGCTCAGCGGCAGCGCCAACCTTTTGTCAGCCCGAGATGGTTGCCGAGGCTGCGCGGGAAGCGGAGACGCCCACGCCCCATCAAGCGCCACGTGTTGGTCGAGGCTGCAGGCGGTTAGCTCGCGCGCCCACCACTTGCCCTTTGGCTTTGCCTCGGCCAAGTCTGATCGCGCTTTGGGCCCGGGCTACTGCCATGCGTCGGGAACTGGGTACCCAGATTTGCTCGTCATGCTCCGGCCATGTGGCTCCATCGACGGCCTGGTACGACCCATCTTTAGCACCAACAACACAAGACCCTCACGAGGAGGACGACGCCAAGACCTCCGTAAGGAGCGGCCTCTTAGGCTGGCTCCGAGGAGCGAAGATTTCTATGCGAGCCCTCACCTCGTGAGGTTCGGGATGACGCGAGCCATGACGCACTAAGGCCATGCGGTGCCAAGAAGCGCAGAGACATCAGGCTTCCTCTTTGGTGCTAAAGAGACAAGCGCAGCGCCGGATCCCGAGGCATCAACCAAAGGTTTCCATTTCCATGCTACAAGATCAAGACCGCCAAGACGGCAGATTCGAGGTCATCGCCGAGCCCACCACGGCGATACCCACCGTGAGGCTTTGCACGCGAAGACTACCTTTCGTCAGATAAGATGTACTAGTTGTCTCCCTTCAAATTTGGCCATTGTGGTATCCCTTCCGCCTTCATTTTGGGAAGAGGACCAAGGCCACTATAAATATAGCCTAGCCACCACCGCAGAGGGGGACAGCGGATCCGGATCCGCACCATCCTCACCTCACCAAACTCACACAAATACAAGAACACACCTCCTGTGACTCGAGTCTCAATCTGGATACATATTGAAAGTGGGAGCAATTAGATAGAGTAGCTCCATGTAGAGCAATCTGAGACATTGAAAATTTGCAAAATACATACGGCCTCGAAAGTGACAGATCCATCGACTAAGCTTCTCTCAAAGCAAAACATGATCACACCTTAGTACTCTTGGGTGTTAATCACATAGCGATGTGAACTAGATTATTGACTCTCAGAAACCCTTTTGGGTATTAGTCACATGGCGATGTGAACTAATCACATGGTGATGTGAACTATTGGTGTTAAATCACATGGCGATAGAACTAGATTATTGAATCTAGTGCAAGTGGGAGACCCAAGAAAATATGCCCTAGAGTCAATAATAAAGTTGTTATTTATATTTCCTTATATCATGATAAATGTTTATTATTCATGCTAGAATTGTATTAACCGAAACTTGATACATGTGTGAACACTACAAAAAAAGACACATCCGTGACATTGTGGGTCGAACTAATTTTTTTCTCATTATACATATGACACTTCTATGACGATAATTGTGACAAAACCCGTATCATCATAGATGTGGTGGGCTCTTACTTCTATAACAAAAATCATGACAGAAATGGGCTTTTCGCCCCGGCGCCGGAGACGCAGCTGCAAGACATTCTTTGGGCTGTCCATGACGGAAAAACCGTGGTAGAAGCGAGGGCGCTGAAAATATCGGGAGTCCCCTGCCACGGTGGGTGGTCGGGGCCGAGCGATGCGCTGCTTTCTCAGACGACGCTGCTGCAGTGCGAGGTGTTGGGTTCTAATCGAACTTAAGCGAGGCGCTGGGCTCTAATCTGAACCCGAGCGATTGCACTATAGGCTACACGTTATCGATCCCGAAAGCCGATCGATGGCTGTTAATCGAACCCGACGAGCGATTCTTCGCCATCGCCGCTAATCAAGCCGATCGATGCCGCCTGGATGAACAAAGGAGCATTGCGGGGGAGGGGGTGGATGAACAGGACCTCGTGGTGTTGCTCTCCGATGAACAAGACTCGATCGACGAGCCGTTGGGGCTGGATGAACAAGACCCGTGGAGGGCTGGATGAACAGACTACACCGTGGAGGGCAGGATGAACAAGAGTCTGTGGAGGGGTGGTTGAACAGAGCCCGTGAGAGGGCTGGTTGAACAAGAGCCGTGGAGAAGCGCGTGGTGGAGGCTGGATGAACAGGAGCCCGTGGATGAACAAATGCAGTGGACGCTGGAGGAGGTCGACGGATGAACAAGACTCGTGGAGGCCGGAGGGGTCGACGGTGGAGATGAACAGATCCCGTGGAGTCCTGCTTATGGCACGCCACACCCTCCCGGCGAACAGACCCTGCTTTTGACCGTGGCGCCCAACACAAGTCCGCTTTCGTCTGCTTTGCAGACGCCACACCCTCCCGATCAACAGACCTCTGCTTCAACCGTGGAGGTCCGCTTGGCCCATTTTGGCGGTACGCTGCACTTCTCCCGGCGAACAGGATCCTGTTTTGAACGCGGGCCGGTCGAACATAAGGCCATTTCTCTCGTTTCGCTGACGCCAGCCTCGCTTCCATCGCTTGCTCCGGCCCAAGCCTCCCGGCGAACACGACCATGCATTCCGCTCGACCCAGCCGTTGGCTCCTACTTGTTCCGCTGTTTCCGGCGAACACGAAGCATTCCGCTGCTCTCCCATGAACACGACGTGATTCCGCTGTTCTCCCATGAACATGACGACGACGCTGTTTCTCCGCTCCGACCCAGCCATGTCAACGAGCCTCGCCAGACGTATGCGTGAGTAGGCGTCGAGACCCTCGCCAGATGTACACACACGCGGGTCAGATTTTCTTTCTTGCACTCGCTGTTGTACGTAAGTGTACATGCTACGCGCGCGCTTCTACTACTTACACGCGCGCCGCTTCTACATCCACCAGATATATGTACGCATATCGCTCACGCACTGAATGACAACGCCACGCACACTTCACCAGGTGGGTCCCGACCGCCGCACTTCCTCGCTCGCGAAGATGTAGCTGGTGGGTCCCAGAGTCGTGGGGCTAATCATTTTTTTGCCCGACACACTTCCTTGCGGCGAAGATGTAGCTGGTGGCTCCCAGCAGTCAGGGCAAACGCTTTTTCACGTAAATATGGTGGCCTCGTCTGTGGGTCCCCGCTGTTAGGTGGAGGAATAATTATTTTGCACGTAATAAGGAGGCACTTCCTTGCATGCGGTCAGGACCCAGCCTGTCAGCCTTTCCACGATAGTCCACGTCCGATGGAAGTCGCCTCGACCACGCTGACCACGCCACCGAGAGCACCAGGGCGGTGGATGACGGCGAGGCCTAGGAAGGGATGACGGGAGCTGGGAAGATGCGCAGGGAAGCCCGCGAGAGGAGTACGAGGGTTCACCGTCTGCCACGGTGTGAGGTTACTGCCGCCGCAGGCCTGGGCCAGCGTGGGAATAGTAGGGGCGTGAGGCTCTCCGGTAGCACAGCCGCCACGGAGGTCGGAGCATGGCACGACCGGCGCTGCTTTGGGCGGCCGGAGCAAGAAGACCAGAGGTTGAAGAAGCACTACGGCCGTTGGATGGATATCGCACGATCACCGAGCTAGAATCATTCATATTGACTAAAGTTGACAAAGGCCCCGTCCCACCAACTTAGTAGGCCCATTAAGTCAGCCTCCCACCATGGTGGGTCCTAGCTAGGTGGGGAGTATTAACTTTTTGTGCGTAATAAGGAGGTACTTCGTGGGTCCGAAATGACAATGGGGAACGTTTTTTGAAATAAGCTGGTCCGTCCGGTGGGTCCCAGCAGTCAAGGGGACACGTTGTGGAAATAAGGTGGCTCGTCCGATGGGTCCCCGCTGTCGTGGAGGAATAATTATTTTATGCTGTAATAAGGAGGCACTTCCTTGCGTCACCGACCCACTGCCACCTCTCCACGTACAAGATTTTTCCGATGGAAGTCGGTCGTTGACCACGCTGACCACGCCGCACGAGAGCACCAGGGCGGTGGTCTTGATGACGGCAGGCCTAGGAAGGGGACGACGTGGAGCCGGGGAAGACGCAACAGAGGAAGCCCGCGGAGAGGAGTACGAGGGTTCATTGTCTGGTGTGGTGAGGCTGCCGCCGCAATAATAGGGGTGTGGGTGGAGGGAGGGATGGCTTGGCCAGCGGTGGGAGTAGTATGCGGGCGGTGAGGCTCCACTGGCAAAGACAGCCGCCACGGAGGCAGGAGCAAAGGCACGACCGGCGCTGCTTGGGCGGCCGGACCAAGAAGACCAGAGGTTGAAGAAGCACCACGGCCGTTGGATGGACATCGACGGTCACCGGGCTAGAATCGCTTATAGTGACTAAGTTGACAAAGCCCTTGGTACGCCTCCAACTTAGTAGGCCCACAGTGTCAGCCTCCTAAATGGTGCCCCTGATGGTGGGGAGGAATCATTTTTGGCGGCCAAGCTAAGAATATCCGAGATTGAAGAAGAAGACTCAGATCCGCTGGATAGACATCCAACGCCACCGCTAGAACCGTGTGTTGAATATAATAAGTTGGCAAAGCCTTGCATACGCCCAACTTATTTTTTAGGGGACGCCACACTTAGTAGGCCCACAAGTGTGGCAGAGAACTTATAGCCCATTTATGCTTTGTAAGAATGTACAACCCATTTTTGAATTCTAATGGAATTTACAACAACCCATTTACAGCTTGTTAAAAGTACAACCCATTTTCTAGCTAGGACAATGATTAATAATTCCAACCAACCGTCAAAAACAGAATTCAATAAAATTTCCACATTTTGATGGGTTCCAAATATTTTTATCCCGAATTTCTAGTCGATTAAATATAAATTTGTATTATGTAAAATCCAACGAAACATTGTGTGCACAACAATGAAAGTTTAAGATTTTCAAAATCCATAAATAATATTTTATAAACTAATTTCATGTTTGCATTTTTAATAGTTACTGCCTAGTTTTTATAATTATATCCCATTTATTATTTTTAAAGCCCATTTTCCTGTTAAGCCTAATGCATCCCTCCTAGGAAAGATTTGCAGTACCAATGGGCGGAGAATAACAAGTTGACCTTGCCCGGTATTCTCAAAAGACGATAGCTGGGCTAGCTATTTTCATCTTGAAAAATTAGTATCTAGGCATGATATCCGCCTCACCAACAGGCCACAGCCCGCCTCAGCTAATACCCTGCTCTCTCCGAACAACAACGTAAATCATCGCCAAGAAAAACTCCAGCAGGTTTCACGCTCAAAACACAAATCGCCGCTGAGCTGCTTGGTCCCACTGTCGGCCACACCTTTGTGCAATTCTCTCGCTTGTATTGACTACATAGGTTGACAATGGTGTGGGACCATGATGTCAGAAACCAGGAGAAAGCAAAAAAATATAGTTGTACATAATAAGGAGGCACTTATAAGACGACGGCTATGGCCCTAGTGGGTCCCTAGTGTCATCCAACAAAATAAAGTCATCTCCTCGAATCCTCATGTTCGCTGATTTATGTTAACAATGCTCGGCGCCACGGCAAGTGCAACAACTCAAGGATAACGAGAGGGCCTCAGGGCCCTACGAATGGTCTGACATAACGTCCCACGCTCATTCAGAAGCCGTGATCATCTGGACACCTATGAGCACCTTCAGAAACCGAGACGCAGGAAACGGTAAGGCCGCTTGGGAGCTCTTGTTTATTTCAAACCTGTGTTAATATATTAGTGTAATTTACTCGCCATCGGAAACAACGAGTAAAATACAAAAGCGTAGAAGCCGAGGGCCCGAGGTCTCAGAAGTAAACCGGGCGGTTACCCGTGGTAATTTGAGAGACCAAAGGTATATTTTACTTGCATCGTTATATGGACGACATTACCAGATGATACATGCATGACGCGGCGATCATGCCATCCATGGGTAAGGCTGAAACAACAGCCTAAAGGCTGATTAGCAATCGTCCGAAAGTGTCGCTCAGCGCTTTTATCGTGTGTGAAGTACTTCCGATATTTTACTAGTCGAATCGACCAACCAAGCGCTGCTCGCCCGAGACCATCTCTTTAATTTACAAGCGCCGCTTTACAAGCGGTTTTCGTTGGAAAACGACGATCCAATACGGCCTAATATCATGAGTTGGTCGGAAGATCATATGGAGCCACGCCTAACCTACCCGACTTGTCGATAGGCTATGAATGAAACATCGACGATGAACTTCTTAAGCACGGAAACAATGTAAGAGGATGATCTTCTTAACAAGCAAATCAACCGGCCTTAGATCGACATGCAAAACAATACGAAGCATTATTCTCGTGGAGGCACGGTGAACAGCTAGTGATGCCGCATGCCACAACATTCCAAGCTCAACTTTGCAATCAAACACAAGGCCCGACATTACATAGACAATATCGTAACAAACTCTTAACACAGTGAATATCTCAGCAGAGTAACTATTTACTTTAAATTGAACATGTGAATAGGAAAAACACTCGATGTCATTAAAGAAGGGCGCCCCACTCAAAAATATCAAACGCATGTCTTCCGCTAACATCAATGAGCAAATTTGACAAGGTTTGGGCACTTTTGCCTAGGACAATCGATACGCTCCAACGATCTATAATTTTTGATTGCTCCATGCTACTTTATCTACTGTTTTGGACTATATTGGGCTTTATTTTCCACTTTTATATTATTTTTGGGACTAACCTATTAACCGGAGGCCCAGCCCAGAATTGCTGTTTTTTGCCTATTTCAGTGTTTCGAAGAAACATAATATCAAACGGAGTCCAAACAGAATGAAACCTTCGGAAACGTGATTTTCTCACTAAACGTGATCCAGGAGACTTGGACCCTACTCCAAGAAGTAACAGAGGCGGTCACGAGGGTGGGGGGCGCCTCGCCATGGGCCCCCCGTTGCTCCACCGACATACTCCTTCCTCCCATATATACCTACGCACTCTCAAACGACGTAACGGGAGCCAAAATCCTAATTCCACCGCCAAACTTCCTCTATCCACGAGATCCCATCTTGGGGCCCTGTTCTGGAGGCTTCACGAGGGGGCATCTACCATGGAGGGCTTCTACATCAACACCATAGCCCCTCCGATGAAGTGTGAGTAGTTTACTTCAGACCTTCAGTCCATAGCTAGTAGCTAGATGGCTTCTTCTCTTTTGGATCTCAATACAATGTTCTCCCTCTCTCGTGGAGATCTATTCGATGTAATCTTCTTTTTTGTGGTGTGTTTGTTGAGACCGATGAATTGTGGGTTTATGATCCAACTTATCTATGAATAATATTTGAATCTTCTCTCAATTCTTTTATGTATGATTGAGTTATCTTTGCAAGTCTCTTCAATTATCCGCTTGGTTTGGCCAACTAGATCGGTAGTTCTTGCAATGGGAGAAGTGCATAGCTTTGGGTTCAATCTTATGTGTCCTTACCCAAAGGATGTAAAGGGTTGCAAGGCACGTGATTGTATTGTTGCAATCGGGATAACAAGATGGGGTATTTATCATATTGCATGAATTTATTCCTCTACATCATGTCATCTTGCTTAATGCGTTACTCTGTTTTTAACTTAATACTCTAGATGCATGATAGATAGCGGTCGATGAGTGGAGTAATAGTAGTAGATGCGTAATCGCTTTTGGTCTACTTGTCTCGGACGTGATGCCTATATACATGATCATACCTAGATAAACTCATAACTATGCTCAATTCGCACAATTGCTCAATAGTAATTTGTTCACCCACCTTAGAATACTTATGCTCTTGAGAGAAGCCACTAGTGAAACCTATGGCCCCGGTCTATTCTCATCATATCAATCTCCATCACTTTAATACTTGCTTTGTTTTTACTTTGCCTTTTACTTTTTACTTTGCATCTCTATACCAAAAATACCAAAAATATTATCTATCATCTCTATCGATCTCACTCGTAAGTGACCGTGGAAGGGATTGACAACCCCTAATCGTGTTGGTTGCTAGTAGCTATTGTTTTGTGCAGCCACGAGGACTTGTGCGTAGCCTCCTACCGGATTGATACCTTGGTTCTCAAAAACGAGGGAAATACTTTACGCTTACTTTGCTGCATCATCCTCTCCTCTTCGGGAAATCCAATTCAAAGGCTCAAGAGGTAGCAGCACTCCACGTGTTGCAAAATTGCCAATGGTCTCGCAGATTAGTCATGTCACCTATGGTTCAATATTTATGGCAATCGCTGAAGCAATGGAGGATTCGTGCCAAACTAAGAAAAGGTGAAATTGGCAATTCTTTTGGCATACATAGTGGAAG